>JAVYIG010009750.1:0-75223 GCA_035222895.1 Strongylocentrotus droebachiensis | reverse complement strand
CCTAATTCATTCTCTTGCCCCCCCCCCCCAAACAAGGCTAGTGTTTAATACTGCTCCTAAATTTGCGTTAAACATACCATAAATGAAAATTAAATTGAATCAATAGGGGTATTACTAATCTCCATCATTTATTTTTCTCCTGACTCATTCAATAATCCTCCTCTAACCGTCACAAGTCTCAGAACATTTCTCATCTTTATTATTGTTGATCTTCTTATCTCATTACCTTCCAAATGTTTCCTCCTCCAACATTCTAAGTCTCTGAATTAATTTTTCATCTTCATCCTTCACCTATCTGGATTTTTTCTTGTCGCATAATTCCTCTTCTAATCAATGCACATCTCTGAATCAATATCAACTTCATTATGCATCCACATATCTCACTTTCCTTGCAAATGTTGTTCTCTTACCATGACAAATCTTTGAATTAATCATCATCTTCCCCGTTCATTTATCTCTCTCCCAGTTTTATTGACTTCTCCTCCAACAATCTGATGTCGATGATGTTGTAATCTTCATCATCCATCTGTCACTATACTAATTACCACTTTGTCTCCTACCCTATTCCTTCCTCATCTTTTGTCTAAAATTAAAACTATTTCGCTGCCCCTTTTCCTCCTCCACCTCTTCAAATTCTGAATGAATTCTATTCTTAAACGTTCATCTATCCCTACTCTTGTATCACGCTTCTGCCTCCCTAACAAGAATGTTTTGAATTAAATATGATCTTCTCCATCCGTCTATCCTCATCTTATACCTCCTCCCCTCCTTCCTCCCCAACTCATCTCGAATCTGAACCAATTCCTCATCTTCATCCCTCATCAACCTCCTTCCTTCCTTCCTACATCCTTTTCCCTCCATCTCAATTTGTTTCTCATCTTTCGTAATCATCATCTCTTCCTTCTCATTCCTCACCTACTACCTCCCTCCAACTATCAAAAGTATTCTAAACCAGTGTTTCTTTCACCCTCCTCTCATCCTTCTTTTCTCTACCAACATCTGAATCGATTCTCATCTTCATCATTTATCCATCTCATTCCTTCAGACTTCCTCCTCCAGCCGTCTCTGAATTAATTCTGAACCTTCGGACTCCAAATGGCAAATTAAAACCACATGAAGAATGGGATGAGAGGATAATGCATGCAATGCCGGTGATGGATTGTTAATTGCACACGGACACACATACATTTCACATTCACTTACGTTCACTCAAACTTCCACATCTATCTTCTTCCCGTCTCCGGATCGCATCTTCTGGAAAAATGTCGGGAGGCACAGAGGTTCTATCTTCATGCATTTGCACATTTTTTATTTGCTTCATACTTTTTACTGTTTATCTGATAATCTGCCATAAAGGAATATGATTTGTGTATACAAAGAATGTGTGAGACAGAGTGAGAGAGATAGAGAGATAGAAAGAGAGCGAGAAAGAGAGAGAGAGAGAGAGAGTGAGTGAAAGAGAGAGAGAGTGAAAGAGAGAGAGAGAGATACAGAGAGTGAGACATGAGATAGATAGGACAATGACATTATAAGACAGATGGTCAAGAGAGGGAGAAAGAAAGAATGTGCAAGAGGATGAGAGAGAGAGGAGAGAGAGAGAGAGGCAGAGAGAGATTTTTAATGAAGACATTTTCTGAAAATTAATAAAGGAATTGCAAGTTTGTTCATAATGTAGAAATACACAAGGTACAATTACAATTTCTTCTTAAACCTCCTCTATCTATCCTTCCCAATTTCTCATTGCCATGGTTACCTCCTTTAATCACCTCTTTCATCAACCACCTACTCCTATAACATAAATCCCTCCTCCTCTAACATAACCCCTCATCTTATACCATTTACCACCACCCTACACCATAAAACCCACATACTCTGTACTAAATGTCAGTTCATTACTCCCTATATCCTGCAAATAATCAGTAGGGTTTTTTCCTCCTTCTTCCACGTACGCACACAGTAAAAATCTCAACATTTGTAAACAGACAGAATGTCGTTATTATTCGCCCTATTTGTTGTGAGCAAAATTAGGGCTGTAATTTTCTCTTACAGAAACAAAATTTTTGAAAATGCTTTTATAAACTCATCTTGCTGCTACAGATAAAATTTGAGATACTTTTTTTGAGAGCTTGCAAATCCCTGACAGGGGCTTTAACAGCCTCCATCCACCCTTGCCCTTTCTCAGCACATGGTTACCTAATCATAATCTGGAGAAGAAAAAATAGTTGCTTACCACTCTCATCTGCAAAATATAGCAAATGTTTCTTCTTCATCTTCCCTCTATCCTTTCCCTTTCTCATCACCATGGTTACCAGCTCATGATAATTTTCTTTGATATCATCCTACTCCTATACCATAGGGGCCCCTTATCCTCTATACTATTACTCTTTACCTTCTCTCTCTAATCTGCCATGATGAGCAAGTGTTTCTTCTTTATCCTCTCCCATCAATCCTTCCCCTTTCCATCACCATGGTTACTGGTCCATAATTATATTTTCATCTTCCTCTTCCTCCAGTAGAAAGTTCATCGTCATCTTTACTAAAAATTCTCTCAATTCCCTACCCAATCTGTACAAAATATTTTCCTTGTAGCCTCCTCCATCAATTTTTCCCCTTTCCTTTCACCATGGTTACTATCTAATAATATGTTTCATCCTCTTCTTCCTATTCTATAGAGCCCATCATTCTATTTACTACAACTCCTTTTCTTCATCCTTCCCCTTTCTCATCGCCATGGTTACCAGCCCATATTATCAATTTTCTTCCTCCTCTTCTACCATTGTATACCCCAAAAACCATCCTCATGTTCACTACAATTTAGCAAAATAAATATAAGCGAGTGGTGAGTGAATTATCTCTCGAAAGCTCCAGAAGTGTTCTGGCTTAAGTGAAAAAGAGCTCTGTTAATAAAAACAAAGAATCACTTCAATATCACTGTGAAATAAATACACTTATGCTAAGACAAATAAACAAAAAAGGGAACAGAAATAGATATCATTAACATGCAGCTATTGAACAGGTGTGTCTTAACATTCTTCTTAAAGAATTCAATCAAGAAATAAGTGCAGAAAAAAGACGGCAGGATTTTCCATATTTTGGAGCCATAATGAGAGATACTACACTTCCCTGATTTCCCTCTTCCCTCATCATCCTTCTCCTTTCTCATCACCATGATAACCAGTTATAATCATTTCATCCATCAACACCTCCCCCCTCTCCTCCTCCTCCCATCTTCCCTCTCCCACCACCTCCTCCTCCTCTGTTGCCCCTAGCGATGAATTACAAATGCTTGGGAGCAGCTTCATTATGAAGCCACTGCTCCATGCAACCATAGATGAATGATGAACATTCCTCCACACGTTCGCTTCACATTCGCTTACCCGGTCTCCCAACGTTCACCCCCCGTCTCCCTTATCAAGCACAACTGGATTTCTGCCTAATACTATGCATCACTAAGTCTTCCTGTCAGCTATACCCCATCATCGCCCTACACTCAGTTCTTAATCCCTTTTTCTCAAAAATATGAAGGCATGAAGAAGAAAGAATAATGATTGAAGGCTTTGGCACATACCCGGAGGGTTATGAGGAGACAATGGAGGAATTTGGAGATAATCTGCTGGAACAGGATTGTTCAATCGCTTCATGACTGATTTAGTCCCAATTACTCTTTCCTACTTACTTTTTCCTCCATATGCGAGTTCTATTATATAATTTGTCTTACTGTGATTGTGGAAGGTAGAGAAAAGGAGACGTAATTATAAGGATATTAATGAAGTGCCTGACAACCAAATGAAGACAAATTTCCGGATGCTCATACAAACAAACAAACTCATAAGCTTCTTGACTATTGCTCTTCATAACTCTAAACTACCAATACCACTAAAGGGCAAAACAGATCTGGGATTTATGTAAGCGGTTAAATAATTGAAGAGCATAATCTGGCAAATGCTATACACAGATTACTTGCTTACATCAATTATGAAAAGGGTTTTAATAGTTCCAATTTTCTACTGGATTTGACAGAGCCACAGGCGAAATCCTTGCAAGCAGACTTCAAACAGCTTAGCATATCAATTAATTGTACATGATATCAATGAATAGGACTGAAGTTGATTTCTAAGTGGAAAAAGTTAGGGAAATTAATCAACCGCTCACCTCATTAAAACTAGTGGTCTCATTATAAAAAACACCAAGTCAAGCATAATAAGTTTCACAAGGATGAAAATTGTTTATCGGAGTCTGTCATCTGTAGTAATGTAATATGTATGAAATCCTATATTCTAAAGATAAAATTAATGTACCGGTACATCACTATGACTCTCTAAAATGTCTCTCGAGAATGTCTCTCGTTATATATCAAACTATATTTATGTACAATTACACTGTTTGTTTGTTTGTTTTTCCTGACTGCTAAGAAACAGGTGTTTGCTAGTAAGTATGCAACAAGGTGAGATATGGCTTTAGGTCCTCTTCGAGGGACTTGGTAATGAGGATTCATGCCTTACCAAAGAGCACGACAGCATTGACTTGGTTTTGAACCCGGGACCTTCGGGTTACAAGACCACTGCTCTACCACTGGGCCATTGCACCTCTTCATGACAAGGAGGGGAAACAGAATTCCAGAGTTACAAAGATGAAGGGGTGATTACGAGAGAAAATCCCAATCATTTCATCTGCTCAGGCACCTAACCCAGGGTGCGTTCAAGCGATTTTTTGAAGCTAGAATCACATACATGCATCACAAATCAAAACGCCGTTAAAAAACTTGGTTACTGCAGGAGAGTGTTCAAGTGATTTTTTCATCAACGCTGATTCTTGCGCATTTCAAGCCCAGCCAATCCTCACCACACTGTGCAGTTTGACCCAGGAAGTATACCGCTAGGTCAACTTCGCCGCATGATTTCTGAATTTGTTTACGGTCGGGTCGACTGTCGGCCAAACCGGAAGCAGGCCACGATAATGACACTATAGAATCATGACTAAGATCTCTGTTCGTTCAAGCGATTTTTTTTCTTCAGTATTTCATGTTTGCGTTTTTAAACACATTTATTTTACGACCGATGGAAAATCGCTTGAAATCGCTGGAACGCAACTGTGTTTTATACTAAACCTTTTTGAAAAACATGTTTCTAGGGTGAAAAGGTGTAGCTTGAACGCACCACTAGATATCTCCCCTCCAAGATCACCCCTCATCTCCACTAGTTGAAGAACTCTCACCAAGGCCACTTATACACTCAGCGCCACAAATTACCCCCATGGCAGAATTGATCATGATAATACATACAACCTTCAGCTCACATTTGGTGTGTGATTGTGAGGACTTATGAGGAGAAAGCTCCTTCATTACTACCAATACCCCAAGGCCCGTCTTGGGGTAAGAGATGTGACCTCCATCTAAGGATTGTCAAGTTCAATATGATGGAAAAACATGAGTTCTATAGATTTTCCTATGCTGTTATATACTGTCAAACATTGTTAGTAATGTCCTTGAATTATTCTTGGAAATGTCTTAGAGATGAAACAAACAACTCAGGCAAAGGGTGGCGTGACAGATGTATAATAAGAAATACTCAGAGGGGACCTGCAAGGTCTTAATGTTAAGGGGAATCAATTCTTCTTGAATCCTGTAACTTTCTTATTCCATGTCCAATTCCCCCCCCCCCCCCCCCCTCAAACCCTTCACTGGCTGGTATGTTTACCTTATATTAGACGAACTTTCTTAAAAGAGGCTTATTAAATGTTAATGCTTTAAGTGTATACTGACAAGGAATATCACAAATGCCACTTTGATTTAAATAAATCAGAAGAAAAAAACATGTCACATTCTTTACGTCATCAGATCGATCTTCCTTAAACTTTCAATGACGTTTTTACATTAAAAAAAAAACACTTTCACTTATACCAATGTGATGCCAAAATCTACGTCTCCTGTAAATCTACAAAAATAATTCCCTTGTACTACAGGGAAGTAGTTTGTACTATCAATATAACAAAAAATGTTGAATCCTTCCATCTTCATTGCGACTGAGCTTTTAGGGAAGTATCCAAAAGCGACAAAATGGATGATCCTTGGCAGAACCGTCTGGCAGCTGAATGATCCATTCATTTCAAATCATAACATTATTGATTGGTTCATAGTCATTTCATGAAACCTATCCAGGCTACGCCATTCATGCGCGCCCTTCAAAAGGGCACTTGGTCTAGATAAAATGGGAAGTGATAGAGGTCGAGAGCCTGCAGGAGAGTGTAATGTTTGCTAAGGTGGTGGGTGTAATGAGAGAAGAGAGGGTGAGGGAGAGAGAGAGAGAGAGAGGGGGTGGGAGAGAGAGAGAGAGAGAGAGGGAGAAAGAGAGAGTGTGTCAGAGAGACAGTGAACAACAATAGTTGAATATGTTTTACATTGGGCAGGGTAGTGATAGTCATACTTGACAGTGAGATTGGGACAGAAAGAGAAAGAAAGAGAGGACAAAAATGAGAAGAGAAGGAGTGAAGATAGAAGAGAGAGAGAAGAGAGTGAGAGAGAGAGAAGAGAGTGAGAGAGAGAGGGGGAGAGAGAGGGAGGGAGGGAGGGAGGGAGGGAGGGAGGGAGGGAGGGAGGGAGGGAGGGAGGGAGGGAGGGAGGGAGGGAGGGAGAGAGAGAGAGAAAGAGAGAGAGAGAGATGGGAGGGGTCTGGACTCAAGAGTAGTATAGTGTTTGATACTGAATACACTGGTACAGATGTACAGTACACGCCGAAGATCTCCGCAACACGATTTACACGATTCAAAATTTACACGATTCGTATGCTCGCGGGAATCGTGTAACCATTTATTTTACACGATTCGTCTTTTGCCAATTAAGCGAAATTTGAATCGTGTAAATGTGTAATCGTGTAAAATTACACGATTCCTCAATTCAGATCGAATCGTGTAATCGTGTAATCTGCATGCCGAAAATCTCCGCAACACGATTACACGATTCAAAATTTACACGATTCGATTGCTCGCTGGAATTGTGTTACAATTTATTTTCAGTGGTGATGATGAGCAGATTACGATGTCTTGTTCAGTAGAAGCAGGAATAACCAACAGCTGAGAGGGGGTAGGGTTGAACGAAGACAACGGGGACGAGGGGGAGAGCGAAGATTACGCATTCTGTCTCTCTTATATATTTTTAGTTGCGGTGTGTGTCTCTAGTTTAATTTTAGAATGTTTGAAAATAAAAAATCAGTTCACTTCCCGAAAAGCACTGTCGGATTTAATCCTCGGTGAGAAAAAAGAAAGAAAAAAAGTGATGAACGACAAAGGAAGGGGGTGGGGGTATGGCCTTAGTTGTAAATAAATATTAAAAAATATTAGAAAACTTAAAGGAGGGCTAACATAACTAAGTATGGTGTGATACTTTTACAATACAAGGCAATACCAATTGAAATATGTTCACCAGCTCATTCGTTACTATAAATGTCGTTATACTATGTATTTTATTCCGTCATTATCCATGAGAGTGCGAGGGGCGTCATTTTCCCCCCACGAGAGTTCCTGGCCTTGGCTGATATGTTTTACGTCATTGGCAGCTTGAAAAAGGTCACAAACAATTACATTTTGATTACTTATTGCTTTTTTGACTTTCCTCATTTTTGTAAATTATCTTTTACAACATTGCATTCAGCTACATGCATGAAGAGCCACGGTCAAGGATTAATGGCACACTTCCTGTCACATACAAAGGAAGCTTTATGTAGCCTGTCATTTGACCCTCGCCGGGGACAAAGGACGTTGCCCTAACTACAGGTAGTGTTGTAGATCCTTACATAAAACCTATTGTTCAGGGGGTCATATGTTTAATGGGATAAAAGTAACAAGGGGCAAATGTATCAGCGGCTCCCACCCTTATAGTAGAAACGCGCTATGCGTATACGCCCTGCACAGCTTCCAACATACAACAATTAATATACAAGAATAACAGGTCAAAATTAAGTCAGCTTGAACAGGATAACCCACGAAAGCTCGAGAGCTTATTTCCAGTGGGGTCCCCGACAGATATTTACACAATTAATAAGTTAAAATAGTAATATTTAGAGACAGATAAGAAAGAGAAAATCAAACTTATTAAAGATAATAATGATGATAATGATAATAACAACATTGAACTGATGATAGAAATGATAATAAGTACAAGAAGAAAATAAGAAGGAGAAGAAGAAAAAGAGGAGGAGCTAGGAGGAAGAGGAAAATAATGATGAATATGTAGAACTTTATATTACGTAAAAAAACACAAGTATGTACAAAATGAAAAGGTATGAACCCGCAGAAAAATACAAATTTCAATCATATAATATGTCATTCGCTTCGATCTTCTCTGACTCTCAAAATAAGCAAAGTTTTCTATTTCCTTTATATCATTAGGAAGGGAATTCAAAATTGTGTATGCCATCGTAATAAAACGAACTACCAATACTAATTACTCTTTCTGGCAAGTTAAAGTTGAATCGGCTATTCCTTGTATTATAATCATGTGAGTCAGTAACAAGATCGAAGTTGGAAGGAATATAATGATTCGACCTAGTATGATATATGTTATGCAAGTTATGCAATACGAGTTCAAGACATCGGGTTTTTAGCACGGGAGTAAAATCTTCAATTACCTAAAGAGAAATAATTAAAAAAAATAATACAAATCTGGACAAATATGTGCTTGTGCAATCACTGTCATTTTTATATTGTCAAAAAATAAGATTTTAGGCTCTGTATTAGGCGAAGTTTCAAGGACGAAATTTAATGCTAGGATACAAAAAAAAGTATGGCCGCCCTCCTAGGGGGCAAATGTAACAACGTTATAACTAGTATAATTCTCCCCACGTAACTGGAAAAAATATAATGTAGATGAGTCAAGCATATGTCATAGACATTATTTATTTTTTTTTTTTTTTTTATTGGGGTTCTTTAAAATATTGTTTAATTGATGAAAATCTATCCAGCGCATAATCTTTGGGGAAAAAAAGAAGAAAACAAATATATTTTTCTGAGGGATATATGATTTGTAGGTACAACTGTATTTGGTTAGGATTGCCCCATAGGTGTGTTACAATTACCTCGTGTTAATATGGGGCAATTGAAACACTTGCCTACCGGTATTGATATGATAATGGCTTGATAATAACTTGTTTCACTTGACTCAAACCTAGTCATATTTCAAGCCAAGAAATGCATCTTTCATTTCATATACCTTTAAGTAAGTAGCCTATATAACTATAATAAAATTGAAATGTCAGAATTTTCTTTCAGAATTGGAAAAAGGTGTTACAATAATATTGTCCCCGGTCTCCCCTAAGGATCTAAGCCACTGGCTACACCACAGGGGTGAGGAAGGGGGGGCCCAATTCATGAACAAATATTCAGCGGCGCATAAGTGTGTGGGGGTGGGGGTAGTGAGCACTATTTTAGTTTTACTCAACAACCCCCCCCCCCCTTGAGCAAAACATAAAAAGGTAAAATTGTGGTAATCTTTTTTAAGACTTTTTTTCCCAGGGGTGGGGGCCCGTCTTTTTTTCCTTTTTTTTTAGATGTAAAATTTACGGTGCAAGCCGACAATGACTAGAAAAAGTGAGTGGCCAACTGTCTTTGTGTTACATTTAGCTAGCGGTACAGTGCCCCCCCCCCCCACAATTTTTCAAGTACCCCAAAAGTGCTTCGTTTTACATAGAAAAAGTGCCCTTTCAACCTTGTAAGAAGTGCCCCTTTGTAAATAGGAAAAATCCCCCTTTGACTTTGACGAGTGCTCCTATTAATTTGTAAAAAGTGCCCCTTCCCCTTTTATGTCAAGATCATTATTATTTTGGCTTTCCATTTTTTGGCTTTCCTCTTTTTCGTAAATTTCATTTAACAACATTGCATTCAGCTCTAGTATGAAGAACTACGGTCAAGACTTCCTGTCACATACAAAAGAATGTGGCCTGACATTGACCCTCGACGGGGGCGTTGTCCTAGCTACAGACAGAGATGCTTACATAATACCTATTGTTCAGGGGGACCCCCTTTGAACATAGGATTTTCTGAACAATAGGTATTACGTTCGGATCTAAGCCACTGGCTACAGAGTACAGGAAGCAGTAGCAAGACGAGAATGAATATAATAAGTGAATGGCCAACTGGCTTTGCGTTACGTTTAGCTAGCGGTACAGTGCCCACCCCCGCCCCCCCCCCCCCCCACTTTTTCAAGAATCCCCAAAGTGCCCCTTTATACGTAGGAAAAGTCCCCATTTTACTTTGACAAGTGCCCGTATTCATTTGTAAAAGTGCCCTTCCCCTTTTCAACTATGAAAAGTGCCCCTTTCATTTTGGACCCTTTTATTTATTTATTTTTTGACACGCGCCCCTTTTCCTTCGACGAGTTCCTATTTTCCTTTACAATAAGTGTCCATTTTCAATTCTCATAAGTGTCCTTTATAATCTCAATTAAGTATTATCCCTCTTTAGGTACGAGAAGTGCCCCTCTTCACATTTGATAAATGCCCCCATCAACTCCGATTAATGCCCCTATTAAAATCTGATCAGTGCCCCTTTTCTTTCAACTAATGTTTGTTCACCCCTTTCTCTCTCTCTCTCTCTCTCTCTCTCTCTCTCTCTTTCTCACTCTCTCTCTCTCCTTTTCTGTCACTATCTTTCCACTGCCCCCTTTATCTTTCTCGCCTCTCTTTCTTTCATTGTGTTCCACTCTTATCTTTTTTATTTTCTCTTTTCCTCTCCGTTTCAAAGCCTTTCTACTTCTCATTTCTATTTCTTTCACTATGTTTCGCCCTTCTTTTCTTCCGTTAAAGTTTTTTTCGTTTTCCTTTTTTCTCTCTTGCAAAGTTTTTCTTCTTAATTATATTTATCGTGCCATTTCAACCCTCATTTTCTTTTTATATGTACCCTTCTCCTCGTAGCTATTTTGTTCCCTGTACTTTTCATCTATCATGTCTTCTTCTTTCTGACGTTTTCCTACCTTGTCTCATGGTGCAGGTTAGTAGAAAGTGAGGAGGTTTATACACGAATATAAAGTACAGTAATTACCTGAAGTAGGCAAGTGGTGTAAAAAGCAATTACTTGGTTTAAGCGAGTGGTGAAAGCAAGACACGATTAGCAGATTGTTGCAACTGGTCGAATCATCTTTCCAATGCCCTTATAACCATTATAACTATTTACACGATTACACGATTCAGAGAGACAGTTTTCAATCGTGTAAATTTACACGATTACACAGTTACACGTTTGTTGCATCTGGTCGAATCATCCCACCAATGCACTTTAGTATTTACACGATTACACGATTCAGAGCGACAATCTTCAATCGTGTAAATCTACACGATTACACAGTTACACGATTCAGGTGAATCGTGTAAACCGTGTAATCCAAAAAATATATCGTGTAATCGTGTTTCGGAGATTTTCGGCGTGTACTGTAGTAGGAGAGAAGGAGAGCGGGGGGAAATGGTGAGTGAAAGAAAGAGAAAGAGAAAGAGATCATGGTTAAGATTTGGCGGGAAGGGTGTTATACTTGAGAAAGAGATAGACAGATAGAATGGGGGCAGAAAGAGAGAAATCAGGTTCGAAAGTAATAATGGTACGGTGTAATGAGGGAAGAGAGAGATTGTGAAAGAGAAAAAGAGGGGGGAAATGGAGAGAAGAGACAGAGAAATAGAGAAAGAGAAATAGAGAGAGGGAGAGAGAGAGAGAGAGAGACAGAGAGAGAGAAAGACAGACAAGCAGACACGTAGCGTATGGCATACACGCAGCCAGCTAAGAGCACATCTAATTTACATCTAGAGGATGTGGTGAAGTTGGAGGGCCTACTCGTGGAGTTGCCAATTTGATATTAGATGTAGCACTGCCTACTTTGGTTTCATGCCGTCCATCGTATTCCCTCAATATTGGGGAAAGGTCAAGAGAAGCCACGGTCAATTGGCAACCTCACGTTTCGTCCACTCCAGAGGATCTGTGTGTAGCATGTCGATACATCTCTCGATCTCACCCTGCTCGCTATTCAGAAGTAGGGGTTCAAGACAGAATTCATGATTGTTAAAAGCCTAAATTAATGATTTAATGAATACCCTCTATTCAAGAAAAACAGAAGATCAAATAGAAAGGAAATGTGATCTTATGTGTTGCTTTTTCTTTGTCCTTTAACAACACCAGTTCTTTATTATCATCATTGGGGGGAGGGGGGGGGGGGGGGGGGAGGGGGATGTACGTCCTTTGAATTTTGTTTTCTTCTTTTTTTTCTGCATGGTAAGTTTAAAAACATTAAACAGTCTAGTTTAAAACATGTCGCATAAAACTTACTCAAATCTGAACCACTTGCAAAATCGTTAAGTTTCATACAGTAAAAAAAAATTATATTTGTACAATATACTACAGTTATTTAAAAATCTTCAACTATACATGCATATTATTTAATCACAATGTGAGATTTTTCCTTTAAACCACTATCCACAAGCAATTGTGCGAGAGATATCCGCAAGGAACACGAGCAAGGGAAGAAAACAGAACAGGCGTATCAGCATGCAAGGTGATCACGCTATATGATAAGGATCTCGAGATCGCCGACAATTATCGCCTTTTTCAGATTCATCCCCTAGCTCAATTACAGCTCACCAATGCAATTAGAAGCTATTAGATTTGAGTTGAGCTGTAAAGCCACAGCTATGAGCCAAAAGTTTCGTTTCATGAATACCTGATAGGAATAAAAGAAGTTGACTTACTGGGGCTATTGAATACTGCTTGTTATCCTGCAGAATAGATTAGTAGAATTTCTCTGATTTTTAAGCTCTTGATATTCATCATTGTAAATAACCTTGACCTTTTAATTTTTGGGGGGTTTAAAAGTGAGTAACTAGATGAATAAGAGTATAAATTGTCTTTACTGCAATTGTCTGCTTTTCACCTTCACTTATGAAACTCTTGTTAAATATGTCAACAATGTGTCTCTAGATCAAAGAAATGATAACCATGATGTATTTTTTCATTTTGGCAAAACTGGAGAGTCCAAAATCTTTAATTCATTACTCAGCTTTTACTGAAGATTGAATATAGATTGTATGATATTCATGATTTTACTTGATGTTTTTGCATATCCATGCCTCAACATTGCAGTATAACCAAGGAGGATATTATAACAAGTTGTGTTTCACATTTTGTTGGTTCTTTTCTATGACCGAATCAATGTTAAAAATACAAACTAAGCTTGATACTGCAAACCTTGCAACACAAAATTATATTAGCCAAGTAATGTATAATGTAACAGAACCCCCCCCCCCCCCTCCCCCATCCCCACCCTAACAACAACACTAAACAAAAAAGAAGAAAAGAAGAAAAGAAGAATGAATAACATCAGATAAATTTAAATAAATTCTAAACATTTAGAATAGCTACATTTCAACTTTGGTTACTCATTGGAAAACTATCTTTTGAGTGCCAGAAGGGTATTCTCTCTACCGTAAATCTCTGTGTATAAGGCGCACCTGTGTATAAGGCGCAACTCTATTTTGGGGAGGGAAAAAAAAAAAAAAAAATTCTGTACCTGTGTATAAGGCGCACCCCCGACTTTCAATTTTTTTTGGCGGCAAAAAAGTGCGCCTTATACACGGAGATTTACGGTATGTTAAAAACAAATATATCTATCCTTCTCGCTCTCTATCGATATAATATAAACCATGTATGCAATCAGATTAAGATGTGAAACAACCAGAGCGAAAGAGAACCTCAACAAATAAACGTCTAGCCCGTGCTGGAGCAGGCGGTGCCACCAATGAATATCGGTTCAGCAAACTAGAGATTAAGCGCACCCACTGTAACTAAAGAATGAGATTGCATATCCAATGAATTCATTTGACTTTTAAATCAGGTCCAGCCCACAAGCGAGGGCTATTTCAGTTGCATCTAATCGAGGAACGTGTTATAGGTTTCCTTCTTAGGTTCACGATGATGAAGGAAATCCATTAACTTGGCCGTAGGAAAACAATCTAAATGCGATAGGTGCTTACTAACTAACCGCTTAGTGTTATAGATATACATTACACACGTTCTCTCTCTCTCTTTCTCTTTCTCTCTCTCATTCACTGTCACTATGTCATCTTAATGCTATATCATAATTCTAATTACCTTTGGAAAAAACAATAACAGTAGTCACACATTTATCAAAGTTACATCCTGATGGCAATAAACCTCATCAACTATTCAAAAAATCATGCCATTAAAAAATCTCTTGGAAATGAATTCTGCATGACCTACTTTCTCTATAATAAATAGTCCCACATGGACACTAGACAAGTCTTTAGAGCCTAATTGACTCATTTTTCAAACCTTGTAAAATGAATATGTTTCCTCTCATTATCCTAGAGTCATAATACAAAATTAAAAAATTACAATGGATGCAACGCTGCATTTATTTGAAGTACTCATTCAGTTGCTGAATATCATTAGATATTTGATGATGATGATGATTTTACCTGACTGCTAAGAAAGCATGTATATGCTTTAAGTAAACAACTAGGAGACTGACCGATTGAGTTTCGTTCTGAGGGACTTGGTAATTAGAATTAATTAATTACCAAAGGGCACAAGCGCATTGACTTGGTTTTAAACCAGGGACCCTCCGTTTACGAGACCACTGCTCTAACACACTACATGAGCCATGTATTTAAACAAGTTTAGCCTCTTCTTTTGTTATAGTATTCCTGTGGTATTTCCTTTTAGTGATGTCCTTTGTGACAAACTTGAACTCGTTCATTTATTATGATAAATATAATAGCCGAACTCATCCCAAAACAACTAACATATACAGTGAAACCTGCCTATAAAGACCACCCAAGGGAGACAAGAAAAGTGGTCTTTATAGGCAGGTGCCTATTGTACGTGTTTCAATGAGAAAATATTTTCAAGGGAAGCAAAAAAATGTGGTCTTTGTAGACAGGTGGTCACTAAAGCAGGTTTGAATGTACCGGTAGTACTACAAACCTCTGTATACGTGCCTTGAGACGACGTCATGACTGTACTCTAGGCCACTTCAATGACCTTGTACAACCAAGAGTGCTTTGTTTTTATTCCGTACATGTCTTACGTGAACTCACCTTAGTATTAGGAGCGGAGGCTATGCTGTTTCCATGGAAACTGCTCGTTGACGGCTGATCCTCGCTGTCATCTTGAGCGGAGGAGGACCGGAGCTGTGGAGAATAGAAAATGTCAGAGCAAATGTCATCAGAGAGTCCTCATGAAAGAACGAGAAGTAATTCTTATATTGAATCTTATTCGGTTGGCTACTTGAGAGAATGATATACGATTTCAAAAGCTCTCCATCGATATGATTCTTATAAGCCATTGGCAAGTGTTGTTTTAATGAAAAGTTATATGTTATTTTCCTTGTCTCTTGCACAGATGACCTCCATAAATTTGTTTACAGAAAAACAATTTTGTAAAGGTTACTTGGGTTTCAACTATTGTTTTGAAAATACACGAGTATCAGAAATTGATTAAATTATCAACTTGCTGAGAGCTAAATTTTGTCATTGCCGTATGCATAATATGGGGACCCTGCTTTGGCAGGAGGCATTGGATTAAAGTCAGAATAATTAGTATAACACCATTCCTGAAAAGATCCTAAAGATACATATTTGTGAATCATAATGTAGAAAGGAACACAATAACTTTCTTATCACCATATTTGATCACAATTATGCTTTTCAAACCACCCACAATCCATTACTTCATTTCTCCATTGTTCATTTCACACCTCCAACTTGCCCCTGCATGAACTCAATCACTTACATCATCAGCATCAGCAACAACATCAAACACAATCTATTATATTTATCTTATAGCAAACCAATCACCAAATGAAATATGATAATTGCATATCTCTGGAAAGACATAACTTTATGAGAATTCAAATGGTTTTAAGGGCTGAAGAAGATAAAACATAATGACTGATAATGATGATGATGAAGACGATGATGATGATGATGATGATGATGATGATGATGGTTATGATAATGATGATGATGAAGATGATGATGATGATGATGATGATGATGATGATGATGATAATTATGATGATTATATGAATTATGATGATGTTGACGATGATAATGATGATGAATAAAAATGATGACAAAGATGACGATGGTGGTGGAGGTAGTGATGATGATGATGACTAGAGATGATATTAGTATGGGCATTGCTGTTGACGTTGTTGGTGATGAATAATAATGATAATTACACTAATGACAGTACGAGTAATGTTAAGGATTATAAAAACAGGTGTTAGCAATTATATTTTGGTTGTATCGATACCAAGGGCAAAGTCATTTTGAGCATGACCCTAACAAACTTTGCCCATACAGTATCAAAGAAATGTACTCCATCCTCATAACAGTACAGAAGGTTCAATACTAAATGGCAATCAATTTGAACAGAATTCCATCACCGAACACGCCAAGATGCTGATGCACGCATTTTTATCACTCCTGCGCGGTTCTGAAATCTACCTCTTCATGGTCACCCTGCGGAATGTATCTAGAAAGAGCATTTGTTTTCTTTTTTGTCAGACGATTCTTCCTGAATATTCATGAGTTTTCTTTATCTATGGGTCAATCGATAGTGATCAGTTGTATCAGATTGTTAAAGCACAAGATTGGAACATGCAAGAGCTACCGCAAGGATGGATGAGATTTACCGGGAGATATAGGAGATGGAGATAGATAGAGAAAGAGCGGGGGGAGAGGGTATGAGAGTGTGTGACAGAGAGAGAGAGAGAGAGAAAGAGAGAGAGAGAAAGTGAGAGAGTAAGAGAGAGAGACAGACAAACAGACAGAGAGAGAGAGAGAGAGAGAGAGAGAGGGAGGGAGGAAAAGAAAAGGGAAAAGAGAGACAGAGGACACAGAAAGATGGACAGAGTTAGGTCTGTTCAGAGTCCGAAGGGCGTTCATGCTGTTTCAATCCTGCTATAAAAAGTATTACATCTACGTTTAAATGTCAAGACAAATACTAGGATTGCACAGACTATCAAAAACCAACTCATGGGCAACATGAATGCCTGATTGCTTCGCCTAGAGATATTGAGTTGGATTACGTAATATGACATTGGGACGAAGGCACAATTCATTATATGACGCACGAGGCTATTGAAAATAGCGTTCTGTTGATTTCTCACGAGTAATTGCGTCAAACGAACAGAGAAAATCATTTAGCATTTCCTGATATATTTCAAAGGGGAAGGCTACACCCTTATATTACTAGACAGAAAATTCAGAGAAGAGGATCAGTGAATGTGTGA
The DNA here is from genome assembly GCA_035222895.1 of Strongylocentrotus droebachiensis. NCBI lineage: Eukaryota > Metazoa > Echinodermata > Echinoidea > Camarodonta > Strongylocentrotidae > Strongylocentrotus > Strongylocentrotus droebachiensis. The sequence goes on along the minus strand of JAVYIG010009750.1, from coordinate 57,939 downwards.
CTAAATCCAATACAGGAATTTTTTTAATCAATTTTTAATTTGTGATTGTTAAACACAAACTGGCAACTATAGGATACCTTGCAAGCTCATCTTCCATTTGTTTTGTGCTGAACTTTCTAGAATTCTAATTTTTGTTTTTTTGGTTTGTACTCAATGTTATTTGTACTATACTGCGTTTTATGATTTTTCATTGAATTTAACTTTGTATATCACTGTAAAAATTACTTAATTACTTTGTTATCTTTGTTATGCTCTCCATATTTCATTAAAGCTGTTCAATAGATAAATTACTAGGCATATGTTTGTCCATATTCTGTATATCAGCGACCAAGAAAATGGGAATATATTCAATTTGTAGTGGGAGAGATACATGCACAATTGTACTCACAAGGTAAAATAAATGGGAGAGATGCTCGCAAGGCAAAATTTAAAAAAGTTGTCAATTTCGCTAGATCAGTTACACCTTTAAAGCTATGTAATTTTCTCATCAGTAAAGTATTTTCCCTAAATTTCCCATGATCAACTTGAATCTTGTTATGTTCTAGTTAATCTATTCCCCAAGGTAAACTATGGTTCCTGGGGAGTGTTTCACATAGATCTTAAGTTGAACTTGAAATTAACGATAATGGAAAGCCGTTAGGATCTATGAAAATATTTTGTACAAGTTATTTTTAAAAGGCATAAAATGTTAATTCAAACCATTCATATTTTCTTTTATCAAGGAGATTTCATGTTCTTGATGTGGAATTTATAAAACGTCTAAAATACTTGAATCTCCCTTTTGAATATATTTTATTAAGGCTACAAATGGTTTTCCATAATTTTGAAGTCCAACTTAGAGTTAAATCCAACTTAGGATCTTTGTGAAACACCCCCCTGTACTTAACCTCCAGACATGACAGAATTCCATGTCCAACGGCTTAAAGCCAAACTGATGTCTCTGTGTTCTTCCACCTTCAAGCAAGACATCCCTTTAATAAGCTTAACAGCAAAACATCCATCTCAGTTGCAATTACGCCCTCGTACCCGCTGAATCCTTGGCCCTCATTAGAGATGGGAGATAATTGAGAGGGGGCGGGGTCCACAGAGGGATCCCCCAAATGAGACTATGATGGCACCTCCTAACAGACCTTAATCGGAACTGACCTAGAAAGGCGGAGGCGAGCCACGATAAATCAATATTTGTATTTAGCCGAGGAGGTATAAAGTGGGAAAGGCGGCCCGGGCTCCCAGAGCTAATCTATTTTCGTGGATTTCTTTCCTGATCCGATTCTTTATGGAGGTCTGTTTACAAACAGACTTCAAGGGTGATCTTACATGGTATGTATATTCATCAGTGATCCAAGTTGAATCCATGTCTTTGAACTGAGGAAGGAGATCATTGGTGTTGGGAATTAATCTCAAGAAACTGGGAAGGTATAGAGTGAGATACCACAGTGTTCAGACTACCAACATTTAATTTATGGCTACTTGAAAGCCGTTTTTAGTAATTGAAATCATATATATGCAGTCTGAACGTCTTATAATGAAAAACCAATAAAATGCATGTTTGAGCATCGTTTCTTGTTACAATTCTTTCTCTTTGTATTTGTATTTAGTGGGGAGAGTAAAGGGATATATAGATGGACAGGTTTCTAAAGCTAAGACATCTTCTTTCCTCCTCAGTTCTGTCCTGGTCAACTTTTATCTAGACCTGCTGGCAAAAAATAAGCTCAGCTGATGACCTAAAAACCACACATTACCATTTCTAATTTATGTTCAGATTTTTTTCTTCCATATACCGCTAGAACTCATGAAGGTAATAGGCATTTCTCTGCTTTGTACGTTCTCCTTAAATCCTTCCCTGAACTGTTTTCACACCTTGGCTTTTCAACATGCTTCATTGATGATCTAATAAATCACAAATTTCCCTTGCTGATTCTTGTTACGATTCTCTGACTTGGTATTATAAAAAATATAAAACCTGGAAAGGCATGAAATTACAGACGTCCACGCTCCTAAAGCTTATGTATTAGATTCCCTTTTCAGCTCCTGTCAAATATTTTACACGTTATCGTTAATATGTTACCTATGCAGAATTGATGAATAAAGTAAAAACAATATTTCTTTCTAAAAATTATAATGCTTATCCAGGCATATGAACAAGTATGCTTCATTAACGATCAAACCACACATTTTTTATTACTGCACAATATGTCGTTGCAATGCTTCTTCATATTTCTCTTTAGCATGGAGAAGTGAAAAGCAGTGAAGAGTGTTCACACGTATGAAGCAAAGATGTAAAACCAGAAACTGTCAAGAATCATTAACCGATTGAGTGCTGAATTCTTTCATTCCCAAAGGTTTTCATAACCTCTATCAGGGATTTGCAAGCCCTCAAAACTGATCTCAAAATGTATCTGTAGCAGCAAGATGGGTTTATGAAAGTATGTGCAAAATATCTTATGAAAAGACCTAGATCTAGGAGTGACAATTGAAGCCCTAAATTCGTACACAACAAATGGGGTGAATATAATATTAAGTTGCAAAATTCAAATTTGAAAAGAAAAAAGGGGAATGTTGCTAATAATGACTATTTTGACTAATTTTGACACCATATTCTAAGGAATTTTTTTAATTATGATTTGTTTTCAACATTTTAGCTCTTTTTACAATATTTTAGATTTGTAACCATGCATGTAAATCCCTGCAACGCCTTTAAAAAAAAGAGCCATCTGGTTTTAGTAGGCAATGGGTGAACCTAGGTTCAACGGTCTTCTCTGCTTCAATTTGCTAAATTAATTAGTGTGACTGATCGTTATGCAGCATCTTCACAAGAAAGCATTACTGTATTTCATGAGTGACAAAGATCACAAACATGATAATACTGTAATACAGAGCCTTTCTACAATAAAAACCTCAATTGAAAATTGACATTCCTGATATTCCTGAGGAGGCGCGATAGCTCAGTCGGTAGAGCAGTGGTCTCGTAATCCGGTGACCCGGGTTTGAAATCCAAGGCGATGCGCTAGTGCCCTTTGGTAAGGCATTAATCCTCATTTCCAGGTCCTTCGGAGAGGACCTAAAGCCGTTGGCCGTCTGGTTGCTTACTTACAAGCATTTATGCTTTCTTAGCAGTCAGGTAAAATAACCAACACCACCAAAATTGACAATCCTGATATTCTTCCAAAATAAAATATATAGAATAATAAAGCTCACAAAATATTTTTCCATGGTCACCAGAACCCAGCCATCTCTTTAAAAGTGTGTGTGTGGGTGTATGAAATATGGATCTTCAGATTAAAAAAAGGGTTAATTTCAGCTGGAAATTAACATGCACCTGCGTCAGACATTCAATTAAGAACTCATTTTTTATGCACAGGGGAAAAATACCCCTAGTAGATACTATGGAAAAAACATTGAATTGAGCTAACTTGTAATTGAAACATAAGTTCAAAAACTTCAAACAGTATCTCCAAAAATTAAGACTTGTAATAGTCTAAAGAAACTGGTCCCAGGTAATCATCTTAATATATTTCTGAATGTTTACAAATTCTTGGTGTTTCTGCTAAAGTCCTTTGTGAAAAACAAGCTATTTCATGGCGTGCTTTGGGTTGTCTTGAGGTATGAATCATATGTAAATACCTTTTTGGTAAACTGGTCTCCTAGGTATCCTGTTTCCCAATCTAAACTCCATGGATTTTCAAATGAATAATTGTTCAAGATTGTCTACAAATGCAAACAATGAAAATAGGGAATGCCATACAATATGTTATCATTGTTAAACTTTGAAATTAGTAATACATTTGAAATGTATTACCATAGTGTTAATTTACTGAAAGCCAACTCTGCCTTCTTGGAATATTATAATGCCTATCTTGCAAATTGGCAACACGTAATTACCTTTCAACAAGATTAGAACGACTACCACCGCCCATTCTATCAATAATGTCGGTCTTTATAAATTGGTAATATTGATATTTTACTGAATACCACTTTGACTGTCTGCTAGGATATTGAACTTGCAAATTGGCAACATTTGGCCTTTACTTGAGATTTTACTGCATACCACTGTGACTGTCTGCAAAGATATTGAACTTGCAAATCTGCAACACTTGGCCTTAAAGTAAAATTTCACACAACACAATCAATTACCCTTTAGGAATTACATAAAATATCATATTTGCAAAATGCAAAATACTTGGCCTTTACACAAAATTTCACAATGGGTACCGGTATCTTCTTGAATATTCAACTTGCAAATTGGCAATGCCTGGCCTTTAAACAAGATTTCACTGAATACCACCACTGCCTTCTAGGACGTCAAACATGTAAATTGGCAATACTTGAACTTTAAACGAGATTTGGCTGAAGACCATCCCTGCCTTACAGGTAATGATAGTGGTGATAATGATTAGGATGGAAATTGGGGGAGGGGGGCGGGAACCAGCTGGGGGCTTTTCAGCTCGGTGTGTGTGTACTTTCACGCCTACATGCAGGTCTCCGGGGCAGAGATGCAAGTCACGCAACCTTTGGAGGCAAATATTGCGAACACGCGGCTCCGACGGCAAAACGTGATTTGATGGAATTCAGGCAAAACTCCAACGTGAGGTTATTAGAGTCATGTTTTAATTTGGACAGTTTTCATTCTCACCTTGTATATTCTGACATTTAGAAATTCATGTTTCATTTACCATAAATCTCTGTGTATAAGGCGCACTTTTTTGCCGCTGAAAAAAATTGAAAGTCGGGGGTGCGTCTTATACACAGGTACAGATTTTATTTTCTTTTTAGTTTCGATTTATGGCGCTATGCCTGGCAATGTCTCCCAGCTCAGTAATCAGTGTGTTGACTCACCACTCGGAAACTACAACACTCAAATTTGTCTTTCATCTTGGTTTCAAAGTAATCTTTCTAATAGATCTCAATATGTAGTTTATAATAATAATTCCTCAAATTTTTTTTCTATAACAAATGGTGTACCACAAGGTTCTATCCTAGGTACTCCATTGTCAGAAATTTAGAGGATGCTATTCATATCATGCATGACTATTGATGTTTGGCATACAACACAGTGCTTCTGCTAGGTGATGTGATGAGGCTGGTGTGGGACACTTGGTATCATGAAGCCTTAGAGTCTGGACCTGTTTTTAATTTACATTAATGATCTTACACATTCTTCTACAACAACATTGTTACTATTATTTGTGACAAGTTCACAACTTCAACTGCACCTCGATGTAAAATGAAGGTCCTTCCCCGCGTGGGTTTTCGGCAACAAAACAACAACAAAACAAAAAACTTTTTTTTTTTTGCCCCCCAAATAGGGAAGCGCCTTATACACAGGTGCGCCTTATACACAGAGATTTACGGTACGCATTTCTATTATCATATGATTAGATCTGGAAGAACATTAACTCAAAGCATTTTACAACAAATTAATTTCCTTCTGGCTCTCAGTATTATAGTAAATATATTATGTACATGTATACGTATATTAAGAACCAGAGAGGAAATAGCAAGCATAATTTTATAGAAATAGTGCCCATCTGGCTTTCAAAAGATAAAACGCAATGTATGATTAAAATTACTATTCAAGCCTATACATATATCTGGTGGGAGCCATTAGAAGCTCTACTCCTGTCCTCCTTCTTCCAGGCAAGATTTATTTTAAGGCCTTAATTGATCACATATATTGTCCATCACATTGGCAACAATAATATTTTTCTCTTATTGCTACATTTTTTTAATAAAATTTAATTTCTCAAAAAAGTAATAAACATTGGCAGGAATGGTGTTGAAATGTCGAAATATTGCAAATTTTGATTAAAAATTTCTCAAGTGTTGCCAATTTAAGATTGTTAAAGATTACTTTCCTTTTTTAATTTTCCTGACATCAAAGGCAAGATAGTCATGAATCTAAAATGGATGCAGTATGTGCAGAAATTATTGCTCTTTCTACTCATGTATCTGGCATAATTTTTTAGGGCTCTCAATCAAAAGTTATTGAGCCAAACCACAAAATGTGAAATGATCGTTACAAAATGGTTAATGTTTTTTGAGCTTTTTTACATTGGGAGCTAGAATGAGTGTTACAACATAGAGTTATAAAGCCTTTCTGGTTCTCAGTATATACACCTTATGATTTTGTCAGCTGCCCGCAAGAAGGCTGGAATAGCCATGGATTGTCAATGACTGTAATGACCTTCCTGCAGGCAACCAGCGATATGCATGTACCTCATTAATGGAATGCTCAATTTACTTCAAAATCGACAGTATCAACAGAACCTTCTGAAATACATAATTCATGAAGAAAGAAAAACATGATTTGTTGCGAAATAGACAGACATAGTAACAAGATCATGATGAATACAAGATAATAGCTAAGTTTGCCTACTTTATCTCGCAATATTTCTTGATCTTTAAATATCTCTTATTCTCTACCTCTGTTTTCTTCTGTCATCTTTCCCGCTAAGGCATTTTACCTACCGGTATTCAAATTCCATTCCACAACTCCCTATATACCTCCTCTCTCTCTTTCTACTCACATGTAACTTTTCTGTTCCCTCTCTGGCCTCGGTTCCTTCCTAATTCTCTCTCCCCTACACTCTCTCTCTCTCTCTCTCCCTCTCTTCCTCTCTCTCTCTTCCTCTCTCTCTCTTTTCCTCTCTCTCTGTTTCTCTCTCTCTGTTTCTCTCTCTCTCTTCCCCTCTCTCTATCCCTCTCTCTCTCTCTCTCTCTCTCTCTCTCTCTCTTCCCCCCTCTCCCCACTCTTTTAATATTCATCTACCTTGATAATGTTCTCTCTCTCTCTCTCTCTCACTCTCTCTCTCTGCCCACTTCTCCCTGCATGAGCTCCCTCCACTCTTTAATCCCCATCTATATACCTTGATAATGTTGATGTTGAGGGCCTCCCTCGCATGATGACTGGAGAGGAGGATGAACGAGAAGATCAAGATGGATAGAAGGATGGAAAAGATGATGATGGTTGCAACAACAGAAAATGTTGTTGTCACGACGACCATACTTTGATGACAGCTGAACAAGAGCCAAGTGAGTCCAAGAAGATATACAAGATCGTCGTCGACAGTGACGATGGAAAAAGAGACGAGCCCTGCGTCTAGGGGCTAAGCAACAAGGGTGCGAAGAGACAGGTAGGGGGTGGTGATGAAGAGAGGGAAGGGATCTACGACAAAATGGGCAGATGATAGAGGGAGGGGCTGCGATTAGACCAGGGGCAAATGTTTGTCGCTCTCGAGTCCAGGCCCCTGATCTCTCAATCGGCATCGCGCATCAGACGTGAATATTCTCCCTGGGAAGGGCGATCTGTCTATTCCAAACAAGCTGCCAAATCGCTGACACAGTCATGTGAGCTAGTCAGTCTAGCTGTGTAAACTGAAGATGAAGAAGAAGCGACACAGGGTGCATGAAGAAGATGGCTTAAGAAAAGAGAAAGAAATGAGTTGGTGAGTAGGGACGGCGGCATTTCAAAACAACCATAGCTCATCCTAGCGCAACTTCTCTCTACCAATCAAGCCTTGGAAGGGTTAACACCATCTATCAAACATGGGGGTATTTACCCAAAGTGGACTACATTGTCTATTTCTCACACAACCTTGACATTCAAGCATGCACTAAGTGCTCTAGCCCTTCAATCTATTCTTCTGTTGTTGTCTAATTTGATTTTGTTATCAATTATTCTTATTTTAAATGGACAGTGAAACTAAATCTATGATAGATATAACTCAACTTGTGGAAAATGGTCAAACTGTTTGTGTCTATTTATACTACCGGTATACATTGTATACAAAGCATACGCAAGGTTGCTTTTCATACGTAAGAGATGTGTGCGTGAAATTTGGAAAAGCCGTTGTTATTCTTGCACTTTCTGATGCATTGCTATTAACATGGGGCTGCAATTTTACTCTCATATCGACTAATTTTATATTTATATTTCATATTTTGGAGGGGGTGTTTTGATCAGAGCTTGTTCATTTTTGTGTTAATTTTTATTCACTTATCTTTTTTTTTCATTTTTTCTTTTCTCAGATATTTCTTGTCATTTTTCAAATATGAGAGAATTTGAAGAGCTATCCTTTTCAGTGGACATTGCTGATAAAACTATTCTTCCAAACTAACATGAAGAGAATGAGAAATCTCACAACTTATGTTTCACCTTTGCCTGAACTTCACCTTCTCTATAAGCAGAGACATAAATGTACGGGACGTACTCAGAGGGGGGTAGTCTGTTACTCAACCATTTGTGACAATAATGCTTGATTACTCTTCCTCATCAAATGGAATATTATAAGCATGTGGTTAATAACGTCTGGCTTGGCCTATCTTCACTCATTTGGAATCTGGGTCTCCTTTTTTTCTTCATTTTGACTCAAAGTGCAATGGATATTTATTAAAAAGACCTTTCTTCGTTATTTTGTTGGGGGGGGGGGGAGGTAAGGAGGGTGGTGTAATGTTAGTCACCAAATAATTCAACACATATAATTTATATCACCTCCTGCCTTAAAAGATAAAAAAGATTCTTTCTGTAATTTTAAACTTGTAATGAGATACCAAAACAGATTCCTTGTTCAATTAGTGTCACCAAAATCTTTTAAATTGCAAACGGGCGACAAAACAGATGAAGATATTTTTATGTTAAACAAAAAATTACAACGAGCTGTTACTTGTCATATTCTGAATATTAGGGCCTTTGAAGGGGCATCATTTTCAGGGGACATTTTATTTCTAAAATACTCTTACACACTAACATGAAAAGAAAGAACAGGCTCACAATTTTGTTTTAACCTTTCCCAGAAAATAAGTTTCCCTTTAATCCCTGAATCTATGATTTTATGATTATTCTTCCTGCAGTATAAACAGAATTTGTTCTTTTCTGAAGCAGTTTCAACTAATAATATCTGGATTCCAGGTCTTCCTGAAATGACCTAGATTGCCGTTCAGAATCAATAGCTAGCCTACTATGTACATACTTTATGACAATTTGTATATACTCCTGTTAGTTGCGATCAATATCACAGTGCAAGAATATTGACAGCATTTATTGACGGAAGTTGTAGTGTTTGTTTAGTGTTTAAGGGGCAGATCAGAGTTTTTAAAATAATTTATGTTTCATCATTCAATGTAATATTAGATTTACATTTGAAGGTTGAAAGCAAAATTAATGAATTATTATTAATTAATAGCCAGAAAGCAGTGCAAGAATTTATTGAATAAGCTGTAGCGTTGATTCAGTGTTTAAGGGACAGATTAGTGTTTTCAAAAGACATTTAATTTCCTCATTCATTACAATATCAGATTCATATTGGAATTTTGGAAAATAATGAAAACAGGCAAGAGTAGAAAGCTATTGCGCCCTGGAAAATTACCCCAAAAAGAAAAATCATAATAAATAAATAAATAAATCATAACTCATTTATATTCCAAAACATTTGGGCAAGAAATTTTCAAAAGAATACTCAATAATTGGCCACACAGGTGAAGTGAAAGGCTAGGCTAGAACAAAACTAGAGCCAGGGTTCCAGTTATTCTTTTTTCATTTTACAAAACAATTATCTTGAAAAGAGAAGGTCTAAGTTGGAATCTTAAGATATTGTTGATTCAATAGACAAAAATAATCAATCAATAAGAAACCGATATATATATTTCAATGTCTTTACATTGTTATAACATGGATATTTTTATCCATTTTGACAAAGATTCAGAATCTCAATGGGGAGAATAACACTTTTTGTTTCATAAAGGATATTAATACATAATGAAACCAAAACTACTTACAGGAATTGACTTAAAGAGCGTGATTAATAACAGGAAAGCTGTATACCTGACCTAGTTTCATAAAGCAATCATTTATTTGATGCATGGCTCGAACTATTTGATAGATAGCTTGATTGAAAGAGAGAAGTTTCATTTTGTAATATATTGTCTGCTGCAAGCAAGAAAGATGTTTAATCTGTTCTAATTTAAGCCAACTTTGAGCATTAGCAATAATGCTTCATTCGGAAAAACCTATTTAAAGAGTATGCAATGTAATCATGTAATCATAAGGTTGTGGTGTGGCTTACAATAAGTTACGGCGTCGTTTATGCAAGGCAAATGTAAATGAAATAGCAAAACTTCCTAAAAAACAACTTACCCTAAAAATTACCAACAAGGAAGTGTACACATGGGGCAACAGTGCAATATAAAACATGAATGGCCAGGAAACACTTTCAACATTTCAGGGCATACCTTGTTTATTTTACTTATTACTAAGCAATTACGCATTTTCTTTCAGAATCATTTGACAGATTAATATTTGTTTATTTATACATAAATTTGGGGCGATAATTTGATTAAATAAGACTTTTTGTTTGGTTGTCAACAGAACTGAAAACTATTTTAATTTTAAAGCCCTTCTTGCTCTATGCAGACAATATAGAACATAATAGGCATTGTATTTTGTGCAGAGCAAAACTAATACTGCACCTTTAAAATGGCTGAGGAATATATTATTCTCACTGATGAACGAGTAGATTACCACAATGCAAGATACACGCCCCCTTCTTATTGTGCAACGAGGGATGTAACAGTGCATACTCATGAAAATATCAAGAAATTTGTATGCTTTAAAGGTAATATTATTAAAACACATTATCACAAAATTGAAGTAAAATTGCTATACCGATTCTGCGCTAGGTAAAATGGTAGTCCATTATTGGATAGATCATGAAACATTAATTCCCTTTTGATTCTCAGCTTCCATGCTTTGTATGGCCTTAAGTGAGGGCAACAGGTTGCCATGCACTACACACTATCTTCCAATCACATCAAAATTAGTCCCTTTTTTAACCTCTCCAGGCCACCATTAATTTTCTAGCGATTGAATAGAGGGGAAAATAATGTAAGGCTTTGGTGAAAAGTGCAGAAATGCATTCCTTTGCCTTGCTTGTTAAACCAGTACGTGGTGTGAGAGAGAAGCCTATGAAAGCATGCTTGCCACAAGCAACGGCACCAAACTCACCTTCCTCCTTCGTTAGACGCAAAAGCATGTCAGGCTGCGACTATATATCCACAGAGAAAGGGGTGAAAACAGGAGGGAAAAGGCAGAAAACATCCCTGCTGGCGATATATACACCATCCAAATATGGCCAGAAATTGGAAGGCTAATGAGTAAACACGACTACACTGCCATTCCACTTGCTTCTTTGGAGGAATATCGCGTGGAATAATGATGGGGAGCAGATCAAAAGCCACTGCTTGGGTGAGAGAAGGAGAGTGGAAGGGAGAGAGTGAGAGTGGGAGGGAGAGAGCGAGAGTGAGAGAGTGAGAGAGAGAGGGCTTCGGCAAAGACACATACTTCAAATCCGACATGAAAAGATGCAGTCTGGTATGATAAAAGAGGCAACCCCTCGCATTCTCCTACCCCCTCTCTATCTTGTTCTCTCTTTCTCTTTCTCACTCTCCGTAGCTGTTCATTTTGAGCTACATCTTCCAGGATTGTGTCCATACATCCCATTGTATAATATAATGTTCATTATATATTTCTTTTTGAACTTCTTTTTCCAATTTTCCCTCTCTCTTCCTACCATCTTTTTTCTATACTGTCTTAATTTCTTCCTCTTTATTCAACTCATCTCTTTTTCCTTTCCTGTCTATATCTTGCTCTCTTGACTTGAATTTCTCCCACTCTCTCTCTCTCTCTCTCTCTCTCTCTCTTACTCTCTCTCTCTCTTACTCTCTTTCTCTCTCTCTCTCTCTTTCTCTCTCAATCTCTCTCTTTCTCTCTCTATCTCTTTTTTTCTCACTGTCTCTTCCCACATTCTATGTCTTCTGCCCCCCTTTCTATCTGTCTCTCTCTGTCCCTTTCCTTCTTTATTCAATCTCTCTCTCTCTCTCTCTCTCTATCTCTTCTTTCTCACTGTCTCTTCCTAAACACTCTCCGTCTTCTGCCCCTCTTTCTGTCTGTCTCTGTTTCTTTCCTATTTTATTCTCTCTCACTCTCTCCTTTCTAAGCCTAGCATTCTACGTCATTCTCCGTCATTCTCCCCCTCACTCACTCTCTCTCTCTCTCTCTTTACTTCAATCCTTAACTCTAACTCTCACTCTCACTCTCAGTCTCTCTTTCATTCTCTCTCTCAACCGAGCACGATCCAGACACACACGTGCTGCCGACAACCAAGTAGTGTATGCACATGTGCTTGCCTTAATGCCGTACAGGGCGATGCAACAGCTTTAATTTACATACATATATACGTAGGATCTTGGGTAGCAGCGGCGGCAGCTAGACAAGGCTTACGGCAGACACAATGAAAGAGGACACTCCACATGGTGATTATTCCATTGTCCACCCAGAAGGGATCGAGGGGGAGAAAAGGTGTTAGGGCAATTTGCAGGAGAAAGGTGTTTAAACTGTTGCACATGTGCAAACAGATCCATTTCATATGAGATGATGATTAAAAATGACGCCTGGCTGGAATGCTCCCAAGGGAGTGGAGAATGTGCATAAATTATGTGCGGGTAAGCCTGAATCCGATGACCGGGGTAATTGGTGTATTGAGCACTATATAAAAGCCAAATATTGTTATTATTAGTGTATACATAAAGAACAGAGTTCGAAAAATACAAAGTAAAGAAATTTTATGTTTGTATTGTAGAGAAATTAAATACAAAGTTTGCATTTTAAGTTATTAACTGTCAAACCTCATTCATTCATTGAATCAGATAATGTTGGGTATTGTTTGATTTGTTTCGCTTTGTCTCAAATAAAACAATGTCTAAATGTCATGTCTGTGACACTGGAATAGAATAAAGATAGAGACAGAGGGTGGAGGAGCTCTAAAGAGAGGGGGGGGGGGGGGGGGGAGTCCAGAGAAAGAGTGATGGTGAAAGGAAATATCCTTAATTGTATTATTCCTTCCCTCATTGCAGAGAGAGAGAATGGAAGAGAGATAAAAGAGAGAGAGAGAATGGGAGAGAACAAGAGAGGGAGCCGTAAGAAAAGAGAGGAAGAAAATGATGTGAGAGAGAATTAAATTAAGTGAGAAAAATCCCCATATTTCTTATTCCTTTTTTGCCTGGAATACACAAACTGTAAAGGTCATATGAATGTCATAATGGGTTTAGCCTAGAGAGTCTGGATGAGAGAGAGAGGGAGAGAGGGAGAGAGAGAGAGGAAGAGAGAGAGGGAGAGAGAGGGGTACAGATGAAGAGAGAGATATGAGGAGGGGGAGAGACATGAGGAGAGAGAGTGGGAGATGAAGAGAGATATGAGGAGAGAGAGAGGGGGAGATGAAGAGAGATATGAGGAGAGAGAGAGAGAGAGGGGGGAAGAGATGAAGAGAGATATGAGGAGAGAGAGTGGGAGATGAAGAGAGATATGAGAAGAGAGAGATGGGGAGAGATGAAGAGAGATATAAGGAGAGAGAGAGAGAGAGAGAGAGAGGGGGGAAGAGATGAAGAGAGATATGAGGAGAGAGAGGGGGAGATGAAGAGAGATATAAGGAGAGAGAGAGAGAGAGAGAGAGGGGGAAGAGATGAAGAGAGATATGAGGAGAGAGAGGGGGAGATGAAGAGAGATATGAGAAGAGAGAGATGGGGAGAGATGAAGAGAGATATGAGAAGAGAGAGATGGGGAGAGATGAAGAGAGATATGAGAAGAGAGAGATGGGGAGAGATGAAGAGAGATATGAGAAGAGAGAGATGGGGAGAGATGAAGAGAGATACGAGAAGAGAGAGACGGGGAGAGATGAAGAGAGATATGAGAAGAGAGAGATGGGGAGAGATGAAGAGAGATATGAGAAGAGAGAGATGGGGAGAGACGAAGAGAGATATGAGAAGAGAGAGATGGGGAGAGATGAAGAGAGATATGAGAAGAGAGAGATGGGGAGAGATGAAGAGAGATATGAGAAGAGAGAGATGGGGAGAGATGAAGAGAGATATAAGGAGAGAGAGGGAGAGAAGGGGAAGACTGTAAGATTGATAGAAAGATTGAGATTAAAGTAGGAAGACAGAGAGAGTATGGTGGTGGTGAGAAAGAGAGAACGAAGGTTATTGGGAGAGACAGAAAGAGAGAGAGATTGAGAGAAAGAGTGTGAGTGAGAACAAGAATAAGAAGGAAAAGAGATAGAAAGAGAGAAAAAAGGGGGAAGGAGACAAATATAGTAAAAGGAGAGAAAGAAAGACAGCCCCATATTTCGTTTTTCCTTTTATATTATTTTCCTGGAATGCACGTACTGTAAAGGTCATATATGAATGTAATAATGGCTTTGCTCTATAGAGTCTGCATGTCCTAGTTTTCTTCTCTTTCTCAATGGTAAAGACGAGCTACATCGATCAGTCGTGCATTAATCACTATAGTCTCTTTCAAAGAAATGGAAATGCTGACATTTATTTTTACTTCATACTTAAAGGTGTTACTCATTATCTTTGAGGGTGAGTAGATAGAAAGTCAGCACACAGAGAATTAGTGTAGATAGTTTTATTTCTCAGTTTGGATGTGATTAGTGTTGTAATTAATCATTACATTGTTTCACACACTAATTTAACATCTTGTCTGTTGAGAGCATTAACTCATTAACCTTTTGACTTCAAACAAAACAGACGACATCCTTTAAAGGTACTATGTCCCATTTGCAGGCCAAACAAATAAAAAAGTTAAATTCCAACTGCTTTTAAAAGATAATACTAATTTAGAACTTCCCTAAAAAAGGTGGGGCTTGAAAATGTCTTCAAGTGGGAAAATAACGACTATTAGTTGTTAAATCGACTTAAGGGCTATAGAGTCCAAAAGTAATAGTCTTCATTTTCAGACAATTGTACCGAATGGTCATACGTTTTATGCTGCGCAAAGATTCAATCAGTTTAATCTTGGCCATCACAAGAAGTGGGTTATTGATGTAGACAGATGCTCATGTACCCTTTACAACTCTTTTCATGTATGTTATTACCAAAGAAGAAGAAAAAAGCCAGTCAGTCACTCAATAGTGTCTGACAGTAAAGTCTAGCAAGTAAACAGGTTTCCTTGCATAATTTGAATATGTGGACACGCAAACGTTTAAATTTCACAGATAGGACATACATGACATATTCATAATTCCTGCAAAGTTCTACAGAATTTGAGGTTGGCTGCAAAAGGGACATAGTACCTTTAAACAAGGAGCAAAGATTTTAATAACTGCTTTACCACTCTTATTACTTTCATATATTTTGGTGTAAACATGAAGGTGTTTGAAATCTACATTTAAACTGCCAGGAAATAAATTCTACATAGGAAAGATTTGTGCGAAACTAATAACATTTACATTCTTTAAACATCAAAATAGTTGCCTCTTTATTGCAATTGCTTTGGGGATTAAATTTCATTAAAAAAAAGTATATGGAGGAAAATGCTGAAACTCCCAATACATGTTTTTTTTATATTTTTAGAACAGTCACACCTGCTTTAGTGACCACCTGTCTACAAAGACCACATTTTTTCTTTCCCTTGGATGGTCTTTATAGACAGGTTTCACTGTATTTATACAAACTCTTCCCATTTCCCTGTGTTGGTTATCATGTCTTCTTAATTCAGAAGACATTTTGGTTGGATTTTTTTTCATCCTAGCTTCAAAAATGCTGACTAGCACCTTTAATTAACACTTGTTATACAGTCAGTGTCTCCCTCTCACCATCATGTTTTTATAATGAGATGCCAACGTGCTTGGAATACTAACAAATCAACTTCAAGAGTGATTTTGTACCGTTACATGACATAACTGGGCAAACAGTATACTGTGTTCAGATGTTGATATTGTAATGCATCTTGATGTTTCATGTTACGTTTCAACCTCACTTTTTTCTTCTGACCGTAGAATGAGGGCGAATATCAGACTAAAATCAGGATTACAACTAAATGAAGGGTGGACTTTAAAGGGACTAGGTAACATTGTTCAGATGAGAGAAAGTGGCGCTAAGGTAGTAACTTCAATACTAGATGTACAACTAAAGAAGATAATCTGAAAATTTGAGTGAAAACGGACCATTATTAATGATACAAATTGGGGAAAACTGATCTGATCGATTCCTTAATTCTCCCAACTATATTATAACAATTTAATTACATTTTAGGTGAATGTAAATCGTCACAAAGCAATAAATTGGCTCTATATACCATTCCAGACATTTAAGTGTTAAAAGCTTTTTAATAGCCTGTTTTGTGTCTTTTTT
This sequence comes from Strongylocentrotus droebachiensis, assembly GCA_035222895.1. Lineage (NCBI taxonomy): Eukaryota > Metazoa > Echinodermata > Echinoidea > Camarodonta > Strongylocentrotidae > Strongylocentrotus > Strongylocentrotus droebachiensis. Next base: position 41,757 of record JAVYIG010009750.1, on the reverse strand, counting down.
TCATAGAAAAACGGTTGGGAAAATTCACAAATAGTTGGGAGAATTTACTGTTAATCACTGTCAGAGGGTGTTGAACAATGACGCCTTCATAGAAAACCATAGATATCTTTGTGGTTTGAGAATTTGTTCAGGTTTTTTTGCATGTCAGAGGGTTAGTACAGTGGAAGGAATATAATAAGTAACATTTCATACAAAAATTACACAATGTTGTCATCAACCTTCAACAATGTTACTGAGTCACTTTAACACAAAATTGTTAATCATTCACAAATTAGAAATTGTTTGTAAGATGACAAGCTTGACAAAATTTCCTTGAAGAAATTGAATTAATGCTAGACAAATCAAATGTTGGAATATGACTGTCTGAACTCATGCTGTTAATTGCACTCTATAGTCTATACTCACATTTACCCAAGACAGTCCCTATGAGATGTGTTCAGAATATTAATAATGTCAAATCACTTTGTTAAAATTAGAATGTCACTGTGCGAACACAGTTGACTGTTTGTATATAATCCATTGCCCTCTATCCATATCCAACTGTGATCACCCATCTTACTATTGTGTCAACATGTTTCAAATCACCATGTTTTATATTAAAATGTCAGTGTGTGAACATGACCTAGTTTTCACATGCAGTTCAATGTATTATATTCACATCTTCATAAGAAAGCTTCCGTGCAGTTCAGTTAAAATACCTAGGTTTCATGACTGACATAAATTGACACTCTATAAAATCGCTTCAGTAAACTTTCAACTGTGACCATCTGAACAGATCACTTTCTGCCATCAAGTTAATCACAGCATAGTCACATCTCATTTAGATAACCTCTGTGCAAGGCAGTCTGAATATCTTGACCACCCGCCTAAAACACACAATAAATCACTTGGTTAAACATTAAACTCTAACTGTGTGGACATGACTCAGTTTCATTATGCAGTTCAATGGACTCTATTCATATCTCCCTTAGATAGCTGCTGTGAGATACCTCCTGAATATCTAGATCAATCACGTGTAATAGTTTCAACTTGCTATAAATCGCTGTTTCCCATTGGAGTGAGAATGTGAAACGCACCATATTTTCCCTGTGCAATTCAATGAACTCTGTTCACATCTCAGTTAGATAGACTCTGTACAATTGCAGTCTGTATAACTAGGTCATCCACCTATTATAGTTTACAACTATTTACGACTATTTATAACTGGCCATAATTCCTTGCCTGATTGTGTGAACACAACCCCATTTCCCCCATACAGTCCATTACACTCTGTTCACATCAGCCTAAGATAGTTTGTTGTTAATACAAATGTGGAAATACAAACAAGTTTTTCCTATGCAGCTCATCAAACTCTGTTCAGATCCGCCTTAGATAGCATATATTTAAAATTGTGTCAATACCTTTAAATCATCCACTTTGAATAGTGTCAAGACACTAAAAATGACTATGACAAACATCAAAGTACTTCTATGAACATGGCCTAGTTTTTTTTTCTTCAACACAGTTAATTGCCCTATGTTTACATCTCCCTTAGATAGTCTCTACGCAATGCAGTCTAGGGGGTGTTTCATAAAGCTGTTCGTAAAGTTACACATGACTTTACGAACAACTCGTATATGAAAAGCCAAATGGCATGCTCAATCATTATTAAATACATCAGCTAAAGTTAAACTGTGCAGATGTAGATTAACATTCTTATGATAACAAACATTTTGAATGCAAAGTATATTTTTTGCCATAATTCAATTGAGGTTATTGAAAATATCAGAAAAAAACTATCTGGCACTTCATATATAAGTCCTTTGTAAAGTCATGCGTAACTTTACGAACAGCTTTATGAAACACCCCCCAGATACTCTTTAGATCGCTTTAGTTAACGTCTAACTATGACCGTCTGAACACAGACATGTTTCTGCCATTCAGTTCGCTGCACTCAATTCATATCTCCCTGAGACAGCCTCATTAAAATGCAGTTGGAATATTTGGATCACTCTTCATTTATTCATTACGTGATCAAGTCCTACTTACATAAAAATAAGGGAATTGCTTTCCAAGGATTTCAACACATACTAATGGCACAACCTCATTGGGAGGAGCTATATATAAAAGATCTAAGAATGAGAGGGGAGTGACCACTATAAGAAAATATGAGTTAAGCCTTATGAAGGCCTTATAGCTCAAAGCAATACACATTGTCCCATATGATTATATTTTTATTCATTGTACTTTTTAGCATAAATGTGATTTTCAAGTTTTATCTTAACAGCCATTTTACTTCATGATTAACATTTCAGAATGCCTTTCACCCAATTCCATAAAAAAAACAATTATTTCAATTGAAAAACCTATCATACTGCACACTGGAGGTCCTTTCATTTTAACGATAACCTGAAAAGAATGAATACATTTTTAAATGGTTTGATTCAATGTGTAAATTGGATTGAATAAAACAGCCTAATTTCAAAAGAAAGTTGGTGTGAAAAATAAACCAGGGCGGTACCAATTTTAATAGATACTTTGGTGGGCATGATTCATGAAGTTGATCTTGTGAAAGGATGATCAATCTAGTTCTATCCCTTCAATCCTCTTACCATGCATGAACCATGATGAATGGATTGGATTTTGAAGGTGATAACTTTCTAGCCATGGTCCATAATTTTGTGTTTTGAAATACAGACTCCAGAATGCTTATAAGCTTCATGAGATATAAGAAAAATTAATAATATATTAATCACTCTTTGAAAAATCTAAATCAAAATCGGTTTGATTTATTTACAAAAAAAGACATTACAAAAGTTTGAAGTCTAATATTGACATATTTACAGTAAAAGATATGAAACAAGCTTATAAAAATGTACATTGAAACATCATACTTACAGTGACGTTACAGTAATATTTCTTTTTTGTTTGCCATTTCTCAACATTTACAATTGCTTTCTTAATTTCTAGAAATGACACAAAATCTCAAGAGACTTAAGACCTTCATAAATGAGTTGATAATATAACTAATTTCATCATAGAACCATCTGCTGATATTGCCATATATGGGCATTGACTAATATAACTGGCGTAATGAGCTAATACCCTTTTGGTTCTCATCAGAAAATACATAGTATATATGTCAGCCAAAGAATATCAACTACTAACATCTTTTTATTTTGTGAAAGATTTAACACCCTTCTGGCTACAAGCAAACAGTACACAACATCCAGTGGTACCCAAAGGACTTTAACTTCTACATTTTAGATAGAGCTATTAACGCCCTTCTGGCGCTCAGCAAACAATACATAGCATTCATTGAGAACCAAAATTTCATTAATTTCTATTACTTTGCAAGGACCTAACTCCTTTCTGGCTCTGAGCAAACAAACATAGTAATGGTTGAGAGCCATAAAGCATCAACTCCTAACATTTTCATTTTGAATGAGAGTTAACACCCTTCTGGCTCTCAGCAGATGATACATAAAACCAGAACAGTCACAATTTTGTAATCTTTTGTGACATCATAAAGCACTGCAGGAATACCTTTGAGTCAGGGATCCAAAGTCCTTTTACTGCCCTCTAAGCTAGGTTTTGTACAGTTGGTATGGATATTCATGGTGTTTATGATAATTTTTTCTTGTGGTAAGGTCATGCTTGCTTTTCAATCTAGTAGCTTTTTGCCATGCAATGTTGCCTTTCTCCCATATAAGTGTACACTTCCACATTTTGATACATTGTGTGTACCACAAATTCCTTATGTTATTATGTTAGAAATGTTTAGTTATTTCTGTGATACATATTAAGATCACCTGAGCATCAGCAAACCAATATGATTGGCCTATTTGGGATGCTCTTGCACAGGGGCTACTGGTGTGACCACGGCCCCGTGTTATAAAGAGTTAAGATTGATCCAAATCAATCGCAAGTTTGCAGTCTCCTATCGCTTTTGTACATAGCTGCCATTGATATCAATTGCAAATAAGTTGTGATTGATATCAATTGAAAATAAGTTGCGATTGATATATGTCGGAGCCCAGCTGTCAACGATTATCTGTTGATACCTGAAGAGTGGCTTTTGTTCACAATTGCACATCATATATACCCCCCAAAAAGTAAATTAAATCTATTCTTCACCTCTTGTAGCAATGTCTCCTGTCTACTGGAGGGTGTTAAGGCATATGTTATAAGACAGAGTTAACCCATTGTATACTTAATTACATTTCTCTATAGGCATAATACAGGTGCTACCTAGTTCCAGTAACCAATGGGTTAGCATCCTCAATGCTGGCTCTCAGCAGACAATATTGCCCCTAGTAGTCAATGACCAAAAATGCACTAGTACAATTCCTGAAAAATAGACTGTCACCTGTGTTTTGTAAATCTGACATCTGCAAGTCTTCAATCCCTGTTCTTCAATTCCAAAGGAAAAGTCTATTAACCCTCTCCATCCTACATGGTTTTCAAAATAGTGTGATCATCACATAAAGTGCCATTTATATATTCTGGGGGGTGTTTCACAAAGATTCTAAGTCAAACTTAACTCTAAGTTGGACTTAAATATTATGGAGAGCCATTTGAAGCCTTGTAATGAAATATATTCAAAAGCAAAAATTCAAGTATTTTAGACTTTTCATAAATTCCACATCAAGAACATGAAATCTCCCGTGATAATAGAAAAATATGAATGATTTGAAATTTTGAATCAATATTTTATGCCTTTTACTAAATATTTCCAATGATGCTAACGGCTTTCCATAGTTTTTAAGTCCAACTTAGGACCTTTGTGAAACACCCCCCTGGAGGCTTAATAAAGGGCAACATTCAAGCCTGATTGACTGTCATTTGACCCGTATTTTCTGATGGTAGAAGAAAGAAAAGGAGTCACAAAAGAGGATCTAATGATAACCCGGAGAAGTCAAGGGCAATAGAAAATAAGAGGTAGATCAGATGATGAGGACTGGGAGGGTGGATGGTAGTGCTATCATCTCTTTGGAGGTGAGCTTAAGTAGAAATTGATGAGGAAGGTGTGTATTGATGGGAAGGAGGAAATGCAGAGTTGGATGGTAGAATAGAGAGGAATAGTTGGAGCGAGAAAAAGAATTAAAAAAAGAAGTGAGATGAGGCTGATATACAAGAGATAAAGGTTAAATTGGGTTTTATACTTGTTTTTTTCTTCTCTTTCTTCTCCTTCTTCTTCTACTTCTTTTCTCTCTCTTTCTCTCTCTCTTTCTCTCTCTCTCTCCCTATCTCTCTCTCTGTCTCCCTCTCTCTGTCTTTTTTTCCCTCTCTCTCTCTCTCCCTCTTTCTCTCTATTCTCACTAACACTCACCCCTCTCTCCCTCTCACTAACACTCACCCCCCCCCCCCCCCTCTCTCTCTCTCTCTCTCTCTCTCTCTCTCTTCTCACTCACACTCACCCCTTTCTGTCTCTCTCTTATACAGGTCTAGTGGAATCATCTGCAAACTAAAAAAAGGTCCACAACAAAGCTCAATAATATTTATTGAAAGCAAGAGACAAACTTGGCAAAAGGTGAAACTGTCACAGAAACAAACAAGAGCCAGAAAGGCGTTAAGTACTCTCTTTAAAAAAAAAGAGTGAATTTTCAAAATCACGGACGTCACTCCTCTGGAGAGTGAAAATAGAGTGAAATAGAGTGAACATTCACTCTTTTCTTCTTAGAGAGCACTCTAAATCAATCGATTTTCACTCCTAAACAAGTGATCACGGACGTCACTCCCAAGAAAGTGAAAATTCACTCTTTTTTTTTAAGAGAGTACATGTATAATATTAATATCGTCAATTTGGAGCTAGAAGGGCATCAAGTCATATTCATTAACACAGAATTTACCCCCTCTGTCTCTGTGTAGAAGAATTCATGTTCAGTACTAGAAAAAAGTAATATCTCACACAAAAAATTTGACCGAGAATGGAAGATAACTCTACAGTGAGCTCAGAGACATGAGGACATCCAGCTGGGCAAGTTGATCAATAGAACAAGTAGTCCCATATGAGCATTCGTGTGTGGGTGCTCTTGAATGTAAGCAATACTGGGGTTCAAGATTACTGTTAAGAGGCAGAGAGAGCGCTAGAACTGAAGAGGCACGGGGAAAGAGATGGATAGATCGAAAAAGAGGATGGATCGTAAAAGAGGGGGAGAAAATCAGGATTTCCTATCGAACGAAAGAGCTGACAATGAACTTTTCAAATCCATTCTTTGCGTATCAGCTTTCAGTTGACTGTTCTCAGACGGCAAGCCTAATTAGAGTTGGTGGGCGATCCTATCCACCCATGCACCGCCTTTTCTAGCTAGCCCGTGGCTCGACGACGCAGCGATAGATATGGGTGATTAAACTCAGGCTATGATTGTGTGATAAGTAGTCAAGCGAGGGCAGATGACAATGTCGGTCACGAAGCTGCAGGTAAAGATAATATACGAGGAATACAGGGATGTTTCACAAACTTATCATTCACATCATATAGGCACCTTTTAGCTCATAATTACATTTTCTGTTGAGAACTAGAAGGGCACTGATTTCGAGCTAAATAACATACATGTGTAGGTTAACACTCTTCTGGCTCTGAGCGGACTTGACTATATGCCCATTGACACAGTCCAAACACCATTTTGAAAAATCATAGTTTTTTGGACTGCCATTTTCAAAGCCATAAAAAAACGTCAGTTTTGGCTTATTTTCGATTTTTGGGGTGAGTAGTATGCTTGGCATTGCTCTGAATGTGATCGCACGGTAGCTAGGAGTCACATGACCCAAAACTGTAATGATTTTGATATAACAATCATTTTTAATAGATTGTGGGCATAGTTTTCTTGGGCTTAGTACTCAAAGTTTTAATTAAAAAGGGGCTGTTTGAGGAGAATGGACAAAATTGACAGTTTTAATGCAGACTTTTGTGTCTATAGACTCTTTTTAATCTCAGCTAATAGTTCAAATCTCAAGTCTTCTCTGACAAAGCGACTGGTTAATGCGAATGGGTAATGACATTTAAAAGCTGTTTAATCGACCACCATTCGGCATTAATAATTAAAACCTGCCAGTATGTGGTCTCCGTTGGTACGTGGGAGGGAGAGGGAGATGAGACAAAATCTGAAGTTTGGTTGATCAGAGAAAATTTAATAATTTATCAAGAGCTTGATGCCATGCTTAGTCACGTGCAGTTAACAGATGAAGCACTCCGAAAAAAGGTAGAATATGGTGTCATTTCTTCAATAATATGGGTTTTGTTATAAAATACAGATTTTATTCCCATACCAAACATTAAACAATGGTCATATTATGCAGAGAACAAACTCTCAGGGGGGGGGGGGGCACATAATAATTAAATGGAACAGTGTATTTTTTATCCTTCTGATAACAAAAATTTGCACACACAAGAAACATGTGACAGGATTTACAAGAATAACTTAAAGCCTGTCTGCACTGGTTTGGCCAGGGGGATTAGACCTCCCCACAAGGTCACTGACAGGTGGTTATCTCATCAAATCAGCTCTCATTTAACATAAGAAAAAGAGGATCATGGGGGAACCAACAGGCACCGATTAGGCATTGTTTGCTATATAGAGATCGCAAGTAGCTATAAGTAGTACAGTGGGGCTTTAATATAAAAGGAAAAACAAGAACTTGATATAATACTCAGTAAGGTCTAAGACAAACTTTAATCTAAAAAACATTCAAGGGACCCCTTTCTTTTTATCATAAGATTGGCATGATTCTGATAATAGTCTGCACATGCTTTACGAGTGTATGAAAAACTCTAATCTCATCCCATCAACCCTCTTAGTAGTATTAATAATTAGAGTGAATTTTAGCACTCATCAATGCCATAGTATTAACAACCTTCCGGCTCTCATTAAACACATTATGCACCAGTGCGTTAATGCATCCTTACCTAATACATCCAATCCTCCAGGTAGCTAGAAAGATCTAATTGAACTCAATCAGTGAGTTTGATCAATGATTGCCGCTACAATTCCAAATTCGGGATTTACACAAATAAATTTTCATTGATTTGTTCGATCTTTCCGCACACACAAATGCACCGCTCTGCTGCTGCAGTGCAATGAGATAGGTCATTAGCTTAGCTTATGCTCTTTTCATTAAAGGGGTTTTATTTAATCTCTATAAAATAGGGTGTATCACAAAATATTCTCTGGAAAAAAGGAATTTTAGAGAATATGCACAATGAATATATCCCAAATATATTACATAACAGATTGGAGCTTGCAAGTCACAGATATAAGGCATTTTTCCTTCATTAAATCATTCTATTTTAACATTTTCTAGATACATTGAATTTTTGCCCGTAATGATATCTTTAACTAGATGATGCCTCCGTTATAGAGCAATTTTACAAACCAAAACAGAAAAAAAAAATTGAATTCACGTTCAATGGTAATCCATTGACAGGCTCTCAGAATATTGTGATTACAAGCAATTTCTCATATACATATATGACCCTTTGATCTTTGACCTCATGACCATAAAATCTACTCAGTTCATTGGCTCTGCAAGATGTTCTGAGTTAAATAGTAATCCATCTGTCAGTTCTAATGAGAATGCGTTCACAAGCTATTTTTGCATACATAATGGGCCCATGACCTTTGACCTTTGACCTTATGAACCAAGAATCTACTCAGTTCATTGGCTCTGCAAGTAACAAACATGACCTAATTTTGGCATGAATCCATCAATCGGTTCTTGAGATAACGCGATCACAAGCTGTTTTTGCATTCATAATGTGCGCTGTGGCCTTTGACCTTTGACCTACGTGCTCCAAAATCTAATCAGATTGTCTTCCTATGGTGATACACACTATCATTAAGTTTGAAGTTTAAATCTCCAGTGGTTCTTGAGATATTATGATAACAATCTCAATGTATGGAATTTCATAAGTTGACCTCTGTGACCCTTGACCTTTGACCTACGTGCTCCAAAATCTAATCAGATCGTCTTCCTATGGTGATACATACTATCCTTAAGTTTGAAGTTTTTACATCTCCAATGGTTCTTGAGATATCATGATAACAATCTCAATGTATGGAATTTCATAAGTTGACCTCTATGACCCTTGACCTTTGACCTACGTGCTCCAAAATGTAATCAGATTGTTTTCCTATAGTGATACACACTATCACTAAGTTTGAAGTTTAAATCTCCAGTGGTTCTTGAGATATCATGATAACAATCTCAATGTATGGAATTTCATAAGTTGACCTCTGTGACCCTTGACCTTTGACATACGTGCTCCAAAATCTAATCAGATCGTCTTCCTATGGTGATACATACTATCCTTAAGTTTGAAGTTTAAATCTCAAATGGTTCTTGAGATATCGCGCTAACAAACTCAATACAAGGAATTTCATAAGTTGACCTCTGTGACCTGTGACCTTTGACCTACGTACTCCAAAATCTAATCAGATCGTCTTCCTATGGTGATAAATACTATTCCAGAGTCTTAAGTTTAAATCTTAAATGGTTCTTGAGATATTGTGATAACGGTCAATCGGGACGGACGGACGGACGTACGGACGGACAACCCGAAAACATGATGCCTCCGGCACCACCTTCGGTGGCGGAGGCATAAAAATGTTATCACTTTAAAGTAACAAACAACGATCATTCTACATGTTGTTCTTTATGCATTTTATGTTCCTGTTTAAATCTTCCAGAGTTTGTTTCCTCAGTGAGCAAAAAAACTAAGAAGCTTCATATATTTGCCATTATTGAAAATTGAAATTTGGTACAAAATGGAGAGCGGAAGAGAGAAAGGACATCATCAGAAGGAGAAAGATATGAGAGAGTAGCTGCATGAATTAGAGAGAGTAGCTGCATGAATTAGCATTTAGAAATCTGGAAACTTTCAGATATGTAATGGATTGCTGAAAATCAATACCATTTCAATCTCTGATGGCATTGAAATTTGAGCATCCTCAAATGATTCTTTTCATGAGAAAAGATGGTGAACGATTCTCTACACATAAACAAGGACTACGGTTGATCTGTTTTTGTTCTTGTTTTTTTGTAGCTGTATTGACTATTAAGTTTTAAAAAAAGCATCCAAGCTCTGTTACTCTTTTGGGCAAGAAGAATATCCATAGGTAGAGAGTGAAATGTACTGGTTTTTATCTTAAACACCCCCCCCCCCCCCAACAATAATCAACTTTTACTGCCAAATAATGAATTTCAATAATTCAGTTTATACATACTGTAGGTATTAACTGTAATTGACTGATCTTCCTAAATCACTTGCTTTGTAAATACTACCGGTACTTGCAAACTTTTAACAAAACATTTAGCACTGGTATAGATTAAACTTGCACTGAAAACATTTAAATAATCAGTATAATGCAGCCTTTAGAATATCTATTTCATGATAAAAACAATGTAGCACAACTTTGTTGTAACAAATTTGCAGACAATGTCTACCTTTACATTCTCTTTACCTGGATATGATAATATGAACTTCATTCTAGTTTGCAGCAGGGACCTTTATTTTGTCTTATGGAAGGAAAGGAACTCTTGGATTTAAGGCGGACGTGGGAAATGGGCGGAACCGTGACAGACGAGGGCTCACTCTCTTGATGACGGAGTGGCATCCCCACCACATAGCTAATATTTGGCAGCCCTTCTCCAAATTGTTTGTTCACGAGTAGGAAATGCTTTTAGAGTGTTTCCCACTGCTAACAACACTTGATGGGCATGCTATGGTTCAGTGGTGCGCAGCCCCTTATCATTGAATGCGAGATGTGATTTAGGTTGTTCCATAGGCAGGGCACTTTCCACCGAAGCATCATGAACTGACTATAAAGTTTTACAGACAGGCATTGCATCTGCTGAAAGCCAGAAACTCGACAGAGACAGAAGGGCATTAGCTCCCCACAGAGTGACAGAAGGGCATTAACTCTAGAGGGAGTAATAGGAACGGCAATGAGTTAACACCCTTCTTGCTTTGAGGAGACAATAAGTAATGATGCTATGGCAGTGAGGAGGAGCGCTAGTTGGAAGAATAAGAAGGACGGACGGATGAAGGTGGATAGGAAGGACAAACGTCGGATGTGACGACAGACGAGCACGTGGAGCGCACATGGTCTGCAGCCACACGCAAAGAGTGTGGTTCATTATAATAATGATTTTGATACCGATAGTCTGGTTTTTGTTTGGCTTCTTCAAATTTTGGATGCAATATTTGGCAGACTGACTGACATAGGAGCAGAAATGATGAGCAAACATCCATCCATGATCACCTTCACCTTTCTCGTTCACTTAAGCCACTCAATACACGTTTCTCTTACAAAACCAGCATCCATGTAGGTCTATGCTATGGAGAAAATAATGGTACAGTGTAGTATTTAAATTCCTAGGGTCGGTCTTACGTTCTGGCGATGAAAAAAGAACTAGACTGAATGTCCAAGACTACAGATAAATTATATCTCTAAAACTTTTAGTTCAAAACTGCACAATAACTGATTAGGTTGTTTTTGCAACAAGCTTCTTTGATCCAAACAACCCTTTTCCTGCATTCCTCTCATGTTTCTCAATAGGCCAGTTTCGTAATGTAACCAAATTTAATGCATACGTCTTTGTGAAGTGCCTCAATACAAATTATTTCATTCACCTGATAAGAATAATAGTATTTCAATAGTCATAATGAAACTGCATATATTAAGTGTTGCTAGGTAGGTCAAGCCATAACGTTTGTCTAACCTGGCAACAACTAATGTATGCAGTTCGGATTCTGTCTATTGAAATGCTATTATTCTTATCAGGTGAATAAAATAATTTGTATTGAGGCACTTTACAAAGACTTATGCATTAAATTTGGTTACATTACGAAAGTGGCCTATTCTTCAATGCCTCAAGAATTTGACCTTTTTCTATCTCATTCTCTCTCCCTCTCTCTCATTCTCTCTTCTCTTCTCTCTCTCTCTTCTCTTCTCTTCTCTTCTCTTCTCTTCTCTTCTCTTCTCTTCTCTTCTCTTCTCTTCTCTTCTCTTCTTCCTTCTCTTCTCTTCTCTTCTCTTCTCTTCTCTTCTCTTCTCTTCTCTTCTCTTCTCTTCTCTTCACTCTCTGTTTATGACTGACTTTAATACCGTACTCAAAGCGAGGCTTTTCCTACAAGACTTAAGTAGCTTGCTTTCTCATAATCAAAGTCCAGCAGGCCACTGTACTTTTAATGCATATGAATGACAAAATATTCCTCACTTACATCGACTTACTGCAAATTCCTAAATTATCCGTAGTAATTCAAAAGGCTATTAAATCATATACCTTGACTTAGACGACACGCCCTTCTGGCTCTCAACAGACTATGTCATAATTACTACTTAAAAACCATTGTATGAGTGACAGGGAAGTGAAGCGAGTCTTATGGGATTATTTACACATGGCGACTTTGACATTGGTATAGGTATGGAACACCTCTTAATCAAATATGGCTGATGTAAAATGAGAATGTACATGCATGTACCTTTAATTCTCATTCAGAATGGTAAATTGACAGAGTTAGGGTGTGTCCGTCTAGCAAACACTGATATAATGAATGTATGAAGTGACATGGTTCTGCAGAGTTCACATAGGAAGGAAGGAATTCTGGAATATATATACATGTACTTTGATAAACAGAGTTAGTCATAATCAGTTGAGAAAACACAACTGGAAATGGAGATTATTTCATCTGCTAATACCCTAGTCGCATAGAAGAGACAAACTGTAGACCGAAAACTAACCGAAAAAAACCCTCACATTAGCCCAAAATGGTCAAGCTTTTGTCATTTTAGGGTTGGTTTGGGATTGGACAAGCTTTGGTCAGTTTTCAATTGATTTTGGGAATGGTTTGGCAGTGTGACTAAGGTATAAGAGCCAGGTGAGTGTTAGCTGAGAACCAGAAGGCTGTTAAGTCTCAAAAATGTAAAAACATACCAGTTAATGCCCTTCAAGCTCTCAGCAGATGATATATATATTGACAAAAAGTGAAATAGAAATAAGAAAGTCACCTAAAATTGTATCATATAATCAATTCCACAGTGTTACAGTGTATATGGCCGTTAATGAAAATACATACTATATAAGAAACAATGATAATAAAAAGAATTTCTTAAATTCATACGAGGCAGTTATTATATCTATTTGACTGCAGTATTATTCAGGAGAGAAAAGAAAAGCGGAAACACAGGAAAGAAAAACACAAATGAAGACAACTTGGCACACTGTCAGTGTCAGGTAAAGTGACCTAATTCAGTTTTGACAGAAATGTGACAATTTTAGCTCTGCAGCTGTGCATTCAGTACAGCTGCCGCCCACACCAAATCCAGAATCTGTGATGGTCAACAGTCGTTATCACTGAACCCGCCTCACTATACACCTACCCTTTTCATCCATTTTTTTCCCCCAGAAAAATCACACCAGCCTCAATTTTTGTCAGGAATAAAAGATTGTACAAACCTCTACCCATCAATCAAGATTTCTTCTCTTTTCTATTTTTGTAAAATATTGCTGGCAATAAAACCAGACTCAATATCTTACAAAAATACAAATATTTCACAATCCTCTACCCCTTAATCCACTGTTTTTTTCAAATAATTTTGACGTTGCTCAGTTTTTGTTTAATGTTTGATTTTTAGCAAAATTTTGCAAAAGATAAGATCTGCCTCAATATTTTAAAGGGGTTACAAGACTTTCTGCAGAAAATGTGATTCTCCGAAGAGAAGGTCTGGTAATGATGCAACATATATATTTATATGAGTTTCCTCATTTTGTTTATATGTCAGTTTGGAAGAAAATGATAGTTTCAATTTCTCATGACAGGGATGGCTCTTGAAATGTCTCATACTTTTGAAATATGACTAGAAAGTTAAAAACTTTGGACTACCTTCCGAAGCAAAATCTTTGTGTATAGTCCCATGTATGCATATCGCTGTCTAGTACTCTTCATATGTTATCTTCAGCAAGGTGAAGTGAATTAGTTACAATGTTGATAACGCTAAAACCTCATAATACACAATGGTACCTATTTAATTATCAACCATTCAGAATAACTTCTTGACAATTTCTTTCATGATGAAATTATATGACTGGTACTCAGGAATATCTTTAACTACCGTACGTGTTCTTCATTAGAGGATTATTTATGATCTGAACAAAGACAAAATGAGAGGGTTGTTGCACTATTTCATATTTTCTTCCGACAAGACTGGTTTCTGCTCTTTCAGAGTAGGGAAATTTTATATTAACCGCATTTATGATATCGGCAATATTTCATTAGATCTTGAAGGGTAAGGACCATTTCGTGTCCTCAATTAAACCAGTGAGACTGAAAAACCCCTAATTTACGGGCCTCATGAGCAATTTGACTGCTGAGTTGTGAATGCATGTCCTCATTTATATTGCATTCATCTGTGGGTTCGTTATTGATAGGTCTGACAAAGCTCTGACAAGCTCGGCTCATTAGATTATCCATTTCAATTGCGAGAGATGATCGGTCAGATGATCAGTCAGATGATTGGTCTGATGATCGTGGATGTGTGAATATTGTTCTGCTTGGTATAACTTGGTCACAACATGATATTTCATATATTCTCCTTTTTTTATTTTCTTGATTCTCCTCCCCAATCTGTTTCTTCTCTTCTCTCTGTTATTCTTTATTCTTTTGAAATTGTGAAGATGATCTGTCCGAAGATGGAAGTGTGAGCTTCTTTTCCTTGTGTCATGTTCACAAGATGATAATTTTCTTTTTCTTTCTTCCTTCTCTTTTTTTTCTGTTCTTCTCTTTTCTCTTTATTTCAAATCCATTTAAATCATAAAAGATAGTCGGTTAGATAACATGGACGTGTGATGTTCTACTTGTTATGGCTGAAGCGCGCAATATTTCATATCTTTCTCTGTCCCCCCCCCCCTTTCTCCTTTTTTATTTGTCACTCTTTATCTGTCTTCTTCTTTCTCTTCTTTGCATTTCCCCATTTTCATTGTCATGTTTCCCTTCCCACCCCCCTCTTACTGCCTTCTTCACCACTTCTTTTTTCCACTGCTCTTCTTTTCCTTCCGTTCTGTCCATCTTATTTTTCTTCTTCTTCTGCTCCTCTATTCTCATTTTCTCAACCCCCCCCCCCCTCCTCTTCCTCCTCCTCCTCATCTATGTCCTCTTCTTCTTATCCTTCTCCCTTTTCTCCTTCTTCTTCTCCTTCTTCTTCTGCTCCTTCTTCATATTCTCCAGCTTTTTAATATTTCTTTTTCTACATTTTCTTCTTCTCCTTTTTTCTTCTTTCTCTCCTTCAACTTCTTTGATTTCTTCCTATTCCTCCCTTCCTCCTTTACTTAAAGAGTGCTGTTTCAGAAGCTTTATAAATCACAATAAAGGCCTGATTTCTCATTCGCACATCTACAAATCATTCTCTGTGATACATTCAACTGGTTTTATGGCTTGATAGATCGGTAAAGGTACCACTTCACGTTTAGGAGCCAGAGCGCAAGCGTCTTTTAGCAAGGCATTAATCTACCTTGCCACTCCATAAACAGCAATGCATACTGAGAATCTAGAATGGGATCTAGAGAAGCACTTGGGCATGTATTTGTTATGATTACTCATGGAAGTAGCATGATGCATTGAGAGACAAAAGGGCATTAACTCTTAGTAAATGTATGTAAGGAACTCCTTTCTGGCTCTTAAGCCGGTGATGATTTTAGTGAATACTCCACTAGCAGCCTTTTCACACACAGCTAAATTTCTATAAACATGACTAGTATAAACGTGTTTCGAACGTGTTTAAACTAATCACGAGCCTTTCACACACAGAAATTTCGGTGCGATCGTTAATCGTTTCGTGATTAACTACTGCTCGTAAAATGCGCAGTAGTGCCATTGCGCATTGAAGGTCATGTCATATCAATCAAAGCGCACGCTCCATCCAGTTAAACACGTTTAAAACACGAATAACCTTTCACACACAAAATGTCAAGCTCACTAGATACGAACTTCGTATCTGCAGCCTGCTTTTAGGGGCGTATGGATCGCGACTTCGTATCTATCCCAACATCGTATAAACGATGTTCACACTGGGAAATTTTGTCTATAAACATGTTTAAAACTTTACGATGATTCTAATCATCTCTAGATACGATGAATTTTAGCTGTGTGTGAAAAGGCTGCTGGTAGTGCACAGTGAGTGAAGGAATTTAAACAAATTTATGATTTATGAATATATTATTGAATGTACAGTGTTTTGATGTCATGATATTTCAATCTCATCAACTCCACATTTATTGTTAGAATACATGTATATGAAGAGTTTCATCATAATATGCAATTAATTTTAAATTCAACATTTTAGTACACTAAAAGTATCAAATTATTTTCAGGGGGATATTATCAATTTATCCTTTTTATTTCTATCAAAGTTATGAACAATACAAAAATATTTAACCAACATTCTTCAGATATTTAAGATCTCAAGAAGCAAGAATTGTATTTTCTAACTTCTCCTATAATACCAAAGATATCACGTCATCCTCCCAACGATTAAAGCAATTAGTGGGTACATGACACTAGTCTATGACGTGCTGAATACGTCATTCTGCAATTGCCTCTTAAATAATAAGCAAGTAGGCAGCAAAGTCAACATCCTGGAGAAAAAAGGCTACAAACTCAAGAGTGATGAAAAACCTTAAAAAGATCTCTTCTGATGAACTTCAAGATAAAGTTGAGTTCTGGGACCACTTCACAAAGCCTTTTTACAATGACAAATGACCATTTTGAAGTTGTCTAATAAAAAAAACCATTCTACTACTACTACTAAAAATCATTGACAAATCTGCTGATAACCAATCAGAAGCAAGGATTTCACTAGCTTATAACAAAAGCTGTTATTTGTCACTGATGACAAGTTTTGTACATGGGGCCCTGATCATGCGATTGCATTGTGAGAGAAACGGTGTGGAATCAATCAGAAAAAGTTGATCATCTAGCATATACCGGTTAGTATTAATTGGTGTGTACTGTAAGGTTCTGGAGTCATCAAAATGATGAGAAATTTGCCAAGTCTTAGTAAAGTGACAAGCACTGTACACAGAAAGATGTATATGGTACTACACAAACATGTGGCATAAAAATCGGGCCTCATTTTTAAGCTGTTACTTGTCATATTTAGAATATAAAAGGAGTTGAAGAGCTATGCTTTTCAGGGAACATTTTTTCTCTGATGTTCTTTCACACTTGCATAATAACAATGAAAACGCTCACACAGTCACAGATTATTTTTCACCTCTCCCCAGAACTCAACCTTCTCTATAACAATGGTCAATGCCATGCAAAATACAGGGGAAAAGGTAAGTAATTCACTTTGCCCTTTTTAATTTGTTAATTTGTCCTTTTGGAATGGCTGAGTAGTAGGAAGCACACTCTGTCTTTGGGAATAATGCTATGAGCTCGAGAGAAATAGAAACCATAAAGCTCTTGGATGAATGTAACAATAGTCCAAGGCATGCACAAATATCAAAAGAAGCTATGTAATTTGTTAATTTGCCCCTTTTGGAATTACTAAAGCAATTTTGTCCATGGAAACAAGGCCAAGCTAGGCCTCTGGATTAATGGATTTCTAGCACAAAATGCAGACATCATGACAGCAACGAGATGACATTTCTGAATCACACCTAGTCTGATGATGACCATACACCCACATAATGAATGTGACGGTCAGAAGCCTGAGGGTTTGATGGTCATCATTATTTGATGATTTCTTCCTGTTTTTTTATATTTCAAAATCCTCCCATTTTTTCCCTTTCGTAATAACAAACTATATTTACATTGATATACATGTATAATCCCCCCATCTTTTTAAGCACTATCTTGTATCATTTTCTCTCTCTCTCTCTCTCTCTCTCTCTCTCACTCTATTTTCCAATAACTTACTCACGTCCATTCAAACCTTCCCTCTCTTGGCCATCATAACCAGAAAACATTTTAGCATTTTTGTATTTATCTGCCACAAAGTTTTGGACCATTATGATTATGATCATTATTTAGCCATTATATATGGATGTGATTTGTTTAAATAATGGTATGTTATCTGTGAATAAATATATATATATATATATATATATGATGGAATGTTTTATGTAAATAAAGAACCCTGTGGAAGGGGGAATAAGAAAACTAAAGCTCATGAAATGATATAAAATAAAGATACAGCATGGACCTCTTTCTCAAATAAATAAATGGAATAGCACCAGTGTATTACAATGTTTTCTTTCAAAAACTCATGTAACTAATTTAGTAAATTTTCTTCAATTAATTTACACTTACATGAACAAATGTTAACAAATCATCTGCTGAAAGCCAGAAGGGTATTGACTGATCTGCTTTCACTCAGAACCGATGCCTTTCTGTCTCTTTAAAAGATGAAACTGATACTGAATTACAGAGAGAGGCGATGCTGCTAGTTAAAGACAAGGTTGAGTTCTGGGAAGAGGTGAAAAATAATTTGTGAGCGTTATCATTCTTATTATGCAAGTGTGGAAGAACATCAGATAAGTCATGTTCCCTGAAAAGCATGGCTCTTCAAATGCCTTCATATTCGAAATATTTCATGTAACATGTAAAACTCGGGGGGAAGGATTTTTATGCCACGTGTTCGTGTAGTCCCATATACATCTTTCTGTGTACAGTGTTTGTAACTTATCAAGACCTGGCCAAATTTCTTATCATGTTGATGATTCCAGAACCTTGCAATACACACAAATTCTTATATGCTAGATGATCAACCTTTTCTGGTCGATTCCACACCGTTTCTTTCACAATGCAATCTTATGACCAGAACTCAACTTCATCTTTAATGTTTTTCTTCACACCTTTCAAATTACCATAGCTGTCTCAATCATTGGCCTCTTTAACCAGAAGACAGCATGGGTATCGACCAGTAGCTGAGAGATCAATATCCATCGTTAGATTCGTTACATAATGACACTCTTCCAAAAGGTCATTTTATGGTGCCCTCAGTATGTACACATAAATGCACTCCCGGATCTATGTTGATTAAAGCCAGTTCAAACTACAGGAAAGTTATATGAAAATCATATAAAGAAACGTATAAAGAATCTTTGTACAGTGAAAGGAGCATACAGACTAGAAAACAAAATTGTAATCAGTCGACATGACGGGTGGACAATTATCGGTGCCCCCACCCAGTTCTACATTTTTTGTACATTTCAATGTTTGAACTAAATCATGATCCTTTTTGTATCAGGTTTTCATTTAAAAAAATACTTGAACATAGATTCTGTGATACGACGTTCAGACTAAACATAGGTATTTACTTATATCTTTAGATCTACAATGGATACTAGACTTTGATATTTCCAGCTCAAAGTTTTAAATCCAATTATGTTTTTAAATGACACTTTATTCAAATTATAAATTGCCCCTAATGATCTCTATTCGTTTTGGAATTGCCATTTTAGTACACATATTTAGGTTAATTGAAGAGAGTGGCTATACTTTCTGCATTAATTTCACCCCTCAAAATATACTTGTTGGTTATAAAGAAGAGCAAACTATTAAACTGTATTATAGTATTTGTAAAGCAAAAATTATTTTTGTTCTAAAGTTAATATGACATTTCTTGTTTTTCATAAAATAGAAAATAAGAAAGATGTTTTTATAAGGATGAGCTGTACATTTATCTTATAAATGGAAAAAAAGTGAGTTCACTTCAAGATGGCTTATGTTGAAGCATTGTATTTGAATGATGTACGGTATACAAATTTTGTTTTGATATTGGTTGTATAGAATGTAGAAGTGAAATTCTTTTGTTTGTTATGAAAATAAAATTTGTTCATTGGGGCAAAGATATGGGAGGAAAAAATTATACAGCTCTATGACTCTTGTAGAGCCATATACAATGTGTTCTGTTGGTCTGGATGCAGCCAGCGTAAGTGGGGAGTTAATGAGAGTCGGGGAGGAAGAATCAAATTAGTGAGCTCTCGTTTGCCATTCATATCAAGGTTGACTTTTAAAGGTGCACTAGGGCATCATGGGAGCTCCACCTAATGGACCAGTTCACATACGGAGGTGTCTATCTCAAGTGCCATAGATTAAATGTCATGTCATTTGTATAGAAGTTATTGTATCGTACTTGTACAACTTGGTTTCGGAGGCCCCTGGTTGGAGGTATATGATAATATAATAATATTTAACTTTTATATAGCGCTTATCACAAATGTCTCTAAGCGCTTTACAAATATATTATTACCCCGGTCATTGGATTCAGTGCTTGCCCGCACACACTGTGTGCACAATCTCCACTCCCTGGGGAGCATTCCAGCATCTTAAATGTGAATAGGCCTATAGTCAGAAGGTTTATATAAGTTGTTTATATGTCAGGACAACTTTCCAACAAGCATAACAAATAGACTGGGCTGTGGGCAATTTGCCCCGACGATTTTTCACAAACTTTCTTTTTTAGGGACTACTGTATATGTAAAAACTACCGCCAGTGCATTGCAAAGTAAAAAGATCTTGAATACAATGTTTAAAAACTAAAAAGGAGCCCTAGAGCATGAAATTTGATAAAATCTCATTTCACCTGTCTTATGCAATCAAAGGTGATTTTTTATCTTGAAGAGGAATGCATGAACTTTTGAGTCCAAATGTGAAATGGTCTCTTTTGCAGCACAGTATAATTTTGATTTGATTAGTAATTACCAACCAGTACAGAGGAGCACTCTGAATGGAATCAAATAATATGTATCCAAATGAAAGTCACTGGTATTATACAAGTACATCAGTCACACGGCTAAACTATCTCAAAACAAACTCCAAATCGACTGATTCTTGGCCATTTGGGGGCAGTGTAATCATCTGATCGGTCTGGTGTCGATCTGGGGTTGGTCTTTTGGTATGACTGGGGTATTATGAAGGCTTGTCTGATGAGAAATATATTCTGTCTGAGTGATATGTAGTCAAGTGTACAAAGTTATCACAAACTGTCAGTGTATTAAACTTCTTGTCAGCATTCATCAATATCTTGTATCAAAAGTCATCTTTAAAAGTGCAAAAAATGATGCTTTCTCTTCTCCTTCTCTCAAAACCTTGCTATGTAAAAAATATTCACTAAATTTTAATCATTTTTCTTCAAAGAGTATCTCATCTAATATCTAGGAAGAGGAAGAAGAGTGGTAAACCAAACGGTATATCTTTGAGTGAAAATAAAAAAGTTACAGAAATCAAATTAATAATAATTCACATCATTAGGGTTATTTTATCATTATACCATGTTCTAAAGTAGAAGGCTGGTAAGTCACAATATTTTACTATATTTGACTACTCATTTGCCAAAGAAAAATGTATATTCAATTTTTTAATTTTTCATATCTGAACTACCCCCTTTAAAAGATGGCATATGGGTGGACCTTGGAAGTGCAATTGCAAATATGTACAGAGATATAAATCAAGATGAAATTATTCCACTTGATAACTTACATGTTAGTAACACACTTTGATTTCATAAATCAGACGCTGAGATATAAGGGCGTTCACTTCTACCCTTCAACACTGATTTCATTGTATATGTATGCCTAGCAGGAAAGCGTAAAACACATCATCTGTGATGTTTGATTTATGTAGAAAACTTGCACTTCTTATCAGTTGAATTCACAAGGGTAGAGTGAACTGCATTATGTAGATACTGACAGAGAAGTGAAAAAACAACAGTAAAAACTTAGAATGCATCTCTCGCATTGTATAACTTTTGTTCACCCATGAACAAAGGCCTTTCCGTAAGATAAAAGACACATGATTTTGAAACCCTAGGGCTAGCTCGTTCGTAATGTATGAAGAAACAAACTGCCATAATCTTTTAAAAAGTGTATCAGTAAATGAAATGGCAACTGTGCAAAACAAAGGTCCCACATATTTTCACTGAGTATTGAGTCACAAGATACAGATATATGTCAAGCATTTTACAATTACTTCATTACAAAAATGAGATTTAAAAAAACTGCGGTTTACGGCATCATATCTGAAAAAGGCTTCATGGCATTTGACACAAGTTATAATCATGGGCAATAAACAATCGCCATGTTGGTCTGCAGAAATGACCATCAGTATCCATATTTTATTTAGTAGTAAAACTAATAATAGGGTGGGCTAGTAAATCATAGGTCATAAATTGAAGGACAGTATGCATGGATATCAACGGCGAACTTTGTAGAAGCAGTTTCATAGAAATCCACTGAGTGAAATTTTTGGAGGAATTAAAGAAGCCAATTTTCAATAAGACTTGGATATTTTTTTACCACACAGCCCTCACTGTCATACCAAAACACCATCAGAACCACCAGTCCCATTGTTTACAGTTCTGGATTAAATTTATTAATAGAAACTCTAATTTAGAAATAAGTGAAGTAGTAAAGGATGCTGATTTCATGCATACAGCAACGAAAAAAATGGGACCCCAAACAAAAGAAATATTACTAATAATTTCTTTTTTAATGCACTTAACAAGTTAACATCATCAACTAAAACATCACTGACAACTTCCGAAATATCCTCTGAACACATACCAGCAAAATTTAATGTTATAAATATTGAATTTGGTCTAAAAATAACTCTTGCGATGAGACTGGTCGTGGCGCTCATCAGTTTCCGTTTATTTAATACTGTGTGTGTAATTAGCACTCTGCTATCATTAGCTTAAATTTGCAGAGCACACCGAATCCCGCTGAGGGCAAACAAATCATTAATTCGGGAGAGCACGCAAAAGAGAGAGGAGAAATGGGCTTTCAGGCTGAATCGCTTTCAATAACACACAGAGAGGCATCGATTCGTGTCGTGATGTTGTGCAATGGAATAAATTAGAAGGGGATTTGCAAAATGTTGAGGGAGGGCAATTGTGCTGCGGAGATGTTGCCAATCTGGGATGTTGACGGTGACGTTCTCCTACAGCGGAAAAGCCACGGGGCTGATCAGCTTTTCTTAAAGTAACTTTTCGGAGAACCCTCAACAATGAAAGTTATATCCACGATTGAAAGTTTAATGCCTGCGGTTATTGCATCACAGAGTAGATTGATTTTTAAACTGTCTCCCTTTAAGAGATTTTTTTTTATAATTCTGAATAGAGCGAGATGAAATAGGGAAACAATGGCTGCCTTGGGATTATTTTCATTCAAAGAAATATTGACTGATGAGGGTCGGAAGGTCTGTACTGAAGTACATCAGTTAAGACCGTTCTCGCTCCAAACAGACAAAGCGTTGCCTGTTAAGAGCCAGAAGGGCATTAAAGGGATCCGGTAACTTTGTCTCAGATTCTGAAACAAAATTCTGGATTTAGCTCATGCTGCAATGATAATTATAAACCTTTAGGTCAGTCAGGAACCCCATGACTTTTACAAGCCGATCGCCTGTCTGATTATCAAGATATATATGATTGGAATTACAAATTTTGAAAAAATGTTTGCCAAACTGTTTTCCTAACACTAAAGGCTATTGGGGGAAAACGAGTATGGTAAAACCGGTCACTCAAAGATTTTTTCCTTTTTGAGGCACTTCTTGATCATTTTGAAGCGCAATTTTTTTAGGGCTTCAATATTACACCATATCACAGACACTGATAACACGTAGGGCAGTGTATCTCAAAATTAACATTGTTAAACGATCCCTTTAAGGCCGTTATGGCTCCAAACGAACAATGTTCTAACCTTCACAACACCTTCTTCACCTCAATTAGGACTTGCAGGGGAAAATCATTAAAAAAATACATCTCTCTTAAATATACTTTGGCTTCCCTGCCAGTATGTTCGATTCAAAATACCAGCTGCAAATTTTGAAGCTTGAACAAAAACTCTCTAATGCCTCAGTCACACCGCCGAACTAACCTCAGACCCATTCCAGACCGACTAATTCTTTTCCACTCGCGGTAATATGATTTTTAGTTTGGTTTGCAGTCACTCTGTTGTTGGCCTTGTTGGTGTGACTCGGGTATAAATGAAGCTCTACTTGGACTTTAACATAATATCTACATTTCTCATAACCTTATAATGTGCTTCTCGTCTCTGTAAACATCTGCGTTCTAGAATAACATTCCTAATTAAATACTTGATTGGCCTAGAGTCAGAGATACACTTCATAAAATGAAACCATGACTGCCATGTAAGCATCTTCTTCTTTAACCGAAGCTTCATACTAGGTTTTTGCAAACTGGGTCCAAAACTCCATATTGACATTTTAAGGGTCTTTCTGCACAAGGAAAAAATGACCTGTTTATTATATATATATATATTTATGGGGGTGGGGGAGTCAGATATAAAATGATTGGGCCTGTGTGCACTGAACCCATGCTTTAATTGATACATATTCCAAATGTTGTTTGTCACTTTTTATTTCCCATGTCCTTCATGACTTTGGTAAACATCTGTGATTTAAAATCATGCTGCTCATACAAAACCTATATTAATAGACCAGGAGAAACCATATATTGACAATTCATTGAAAAGAACATCATGTAATTACTGCTCTCTGACCACATTTCAAAATATAAGTATTTATCATATATTGTTTGCTTTATTCCTTCATATTTTCAACCTCATTCTTGTCTTTGTAAATGTATTTTCTGTAGAGCCAGAAGGGCATTAACTCATATCCTTAAAGTATTTTGTTAGACACGTTAAGTTCATGCTCTCTACAGATGATACCGTCTGCTGAGAGCAGGATGGGCAGTAACTTGTTTAAAGGTAGGCTATAGACCAGTTCTGGTCATGCGATTGAATTGTGAAAGAAACGTTGTGGAATCGATCAGAAAAGGTTGATCATCTAGCATATAAGTATTGGTGTGTACTGCAAGGTTCTGGAGTCATCACAATCATAATCAATTTGGCCCAGTCTTGGTAAAGTAACAAGCACTGTACACAGAAAGATGTATATGGGACTAAACAAATGGTGTCTGGCCTACTTACCTTGATTTCCTTACCTTTTTATGCTCATTACTCAGGTAGTATAAATTTTCTACAAAAAAAATTGTTTGGCAAATGACATTTATTTGTAATCTTGAATATTACAAGTTTATATTTAAGTCATATTCTTAAAGTATTTTGTTAGACACAGAGTAAGCGCCCCTCTGGCTCTCAGCAGGTGATATTGTTTGCTGAGAGCAGAATGGGCACTAGGGCAGTAACTTGTTTAATTGTACATGTAGTTGATGCTTTTCGGCTCATGGTCCGACTAATAAAATCTAAATTTCAAGAGATTTCATGCTTCTTTGGAGGGAAAGCTAAACCGGCTCAGAATCATAGTGACGTCAAACAAGATTATTTACGATTTGAAGCCATGCGACTTTTAGTCCGACTAGAAGACTTAACGGCACTAAAATTCCTGTTGTTAATATTCTGATCATTATTTAGAACCTTTGTCAGGATGATAGTGGTTGTTTAGATTTCCATATCTAATACAATCACCCTTTCAACGGAAGTCTGATCGCTGGAGGATCGTGCAGTGTGCAGTAGGCTTAGCCTTGAAGACAAGCCAGTGCAAACAACATAAACATGTTTTTCTTACATCTTATTGTTCTTTTGTTTTCTTTCTTTCTTTCTCAAAAGCACCTCTAGTCTTTGTTTTGCAAAGCATATTTATTTGTTCTGAAATCAGGTCACTCATTCAATGCAAATCACATTTCAAAGTGCCAGAATGGAGCAAAATAAGTTACATGAACAACAACTTGATATACATTCATCGCCGCAAAACATCTCCCCCCCCCCCCCCTCCCCATATGTATATCCTTCTAGGCATGTTGGTCTGAACATTTGGTGCTGTGTCTTTGAACTAAACCAGTGATGAAAATACCCTTTTAAAAATTTAAATCCATGAGCACTTTGTGTATTTGTTAAGAAGCAAACAAGCAAAATAAAATCTACCTGTTTTAATGCAGTTTCTATACATGTTGAAATGTCTGTATTTTACCATTTTTGCAGAGCTCTGTTTCGCCTTATCTGAGCTCTTTTTATTGCAGTTCCTATATTTCAGGTTATCATGGCACTTCTGAAGATCTTAAAGCCCCACTGCACTACTTATAGCTAATTTCGCCCTCTATATAGCAAACAGTGCCTAATCGGTGACCGCTGGTCCCCCATGATCCTCTTTTTCTTATGTTAGTTGAGAGCTGATTTGATGAGATAACCACCTGTCAGTGACCACGCTGGGTGGTCTAATCTCTCCTCGCCGAACTAGTGCAGACGGGCTTTAAGAGATAACTACCTCACCACCAATGTACATACATGTATATATCCTTTCCGCAAGGCCTGCAAACCCTAGTTAGCCAGATACAATCTTTCTGCTTGAATCTTGGTAAGATATGAACGTAGTATATATTCAATGACATGTATTTTGTGAGTTTTAACCCTTTTTGATCAATCAGCAAATTATGTAAGCATACATTAGTGTTACAACAAGATAGAGTAAGAGGAAATCCACCAGATTAAATTTCCTGAAGCTACAATCGTAAGATACAATCGTCTGTTGAGAGCCAGTTAACACAGTCTTTCTGAAAAACAGCCATTTAGGCTGAGAGAGTTACAGTGTTTAAATAAATAAATTAAATAAAATGAAAAAGATGTGCGTTATCTCCTATACTTAACCACAGAGTGAACGCCCTTCTAGATGTATGTTAACAATGCAACCACAACAATCTACGCTCTAAGACAAATTAACGTTTTAAGATCTTGGGAAGGTATGAATGTAGTACATGTATCAATGTCTAGAAAGTTTTAACCATTTATGTATCATTGGTACAGTCCTTGGTGCTGACAGAACCCTAATAGGTCAGGATATGAGACAAATCCGTCTGATTTAATCTTGAGAAGAAAGTCTGAGAGAAGTACAGTCAAACCTGTCTATGAAGGGAAGCCAAGGGAAACATAAAGAGTGGCCACTGTAGACAGGTGGCTTTTGTAGAGAGGTGGCCACTCAGACAGGTTTGACTGTACATGTACCGGTGCCATCCACCTTGCCATTTCAACCGATTTGCACAGTCAATGGTTTTATAAAGTAATAGACAGACATTGTTGATGAAACCATGCGCACAACAAATACAATATGGATCTCATACAAGATAATTCAACCTGTTTCGATCTAAGGGAGATATGAATGTAGAACGCATATCAAAGATACGTTTCGCAATTTTCTTTGTCAACACCTGAAAGGTCATGTAAGCTGATTAGCATATTCCCTGATATGAATATGGTAATAGACAGGCGTTGTTGCAACAATGATGAGTGAAAATATGTGACAAATTTAGATCTAGAGTAGATATGGATGTATTATTGATGTGGTTCTTCATTATTGAAAGAGATATAAAGGGATATGAAAGGGAACTTTCACTCTGAATAACAGATCAAAATGTGCACAGGTACCTTTTTATTTAGGACACCCAATCACCAAAGAATTTGATATCCAGATATTTCCTGTTTTTGATACCCTTAACATGATACATGCGTCACGTGGCTGGTGTTGGAAAAAAAAAAAACTTTTTTACACGTTTTCAAAATGTCATGTATGCTGCTGATGGCCTCAATAAGCCATACCCTGGGAATTTGAAAATAATTGAGAAATAGTAAATGTCTTTTTGGTATGTGTACAGCATGATGAGATTCATCAAATGTATTCATTTATCAAACATGCAAGGGTCGCATGAAGAGTACAGTACACATCTGCTGAAAATTGGAAAATGAATGTTGAATGAATGTTTGATTATGGATTGGGTATAATTGAAGTGTGATTATTACTCTAATATTGGCTTCACACATGCATGCCTACTTTGACCAAAACTGGACACACCACTGGGTGGATGGCACTGCACACACATCAACTCTACCGCTTTCGCATACTGGGACCACCCCAGTAGATAGCCAACAAGCCGACAGCCCACAAGACCGAAAGTCTACAAGACTGACAAAGAAACAAATACCAAGGAAGAGAGAATGGGCTGTCAGTCTAGTGAACCCTCTGATAAGTGGCTAGAAGGCCTGCAAGACCGGCATTGTTGTTAGCTGTCGGTCTCATGGGCTGCCGGTCTAGAGAGTTGTGGGTCTCATCGGCTGTAACTGTGATTAAGGCTACATTAGTCTTGAATCATATAAAGATTAAAATGTTCATTTGATGAAAGCCCAAATGGTGTTCATTCTATATATGACACAAGGTAGCCCTCAAAGCTGTCAATAGACAAGTAATCGGAAATACATTGAACAGATACAAAAGACAACATGCTTCACATCTTACCGTTGAGTTGACCTTTGACACGGTAGCATTGTCCTCTGATTCTGGAGGGGGTCCTTTATGTAATATTCCACTGATATCTCCAAGCACATTATCACTCTCACCACATTCTCTTTCTTCAACATCAGGTATATCCACACTTAAATCCTTGTCAAATAAATCCTCAGGTTTGACCAATGGAACGGGGGGATGCGCGATGTCAGAGTCATTGGATGTCTTACAAGCTCCAAGTTCTTTGTTGATTTGTCTGTCCTGTGCCACCTGAACGGGACTTTCGGTATGCATTCCTTTATCGGAGGTGGAGGAATGTTCATCCTGACAAGCCGAGATGCCATCCGAAGTGACATTGATGTATTCTACTTTAGCCTCGGGTACCCATATTGCATGAATCTTTTCTGGAGGGGAGTCACTGTCAGTTCCGCCCAAGGATGTAATACTACTTATACTACCACCCTTCTCTTGCGAGGCAAGGTCTCTGCCTTGATCAAGAACATCTGAAGCATTTGTAGGACTAGATGATTTCTCTGGAGACTGAGTTGGCCCTTGGACAGTATCTGTATCCGTCTCTCCCACGTTATGGTCTATTATCACACACGTTGTTTTATCTGGTAATTTCTTGGTTGTATTTTGGGATTCTGTATGGTCTGTCGTTACAATGTCACCACTCTCCTGCTTTGGTCCATGTGGTACTTCATCAGAAGCATCTGGTACTACGTCCTGTGACTTGTCTAAGTCTACCTTACAACAATTCTCATTATTATCCAGTGACTGATCCTTGTTCATTACAGTGTTTTCAGAATGCCCTTGCTGCTGATCTATAGTCCTATCCATGTCATCAAGAGTTAGTGGGTGTCCTAATTGAACTACCTCAAGACTTGCCGTTTGATGACCTGAAGAAGTATTGCTTTGTCCATCATCAGCCTCTGTCTTTAAACCTCTTGAACCATCAGACTCTGGGCCTATGGTACTGTTCTCTTTTAGTTGTCCGTCCATGTAAGCCATGTCACTTTCATCCCTACATTCTCCACGATAATCCCTTATTGCTTTAATCACTATCCTCTCCACAAGTTTTTGAGCGAAGGCCTCCAGACTGCAACAGGTGGAGTGGCAGAGGCTTCCGACACCAAGACCACAGGATGCACAGTTCAGAGTCTTAAATAAGTCGTCTTGTACTTCTGTTACAGGCCTCATTGCACTGCTCTCTACATGGAAACCACCATAGTCTATGCAGGCATCATGATTTTCAGTGGAACTCCCACAGTCATTCCTTATCTCATTGAAAACGTCACATGCTTGTACTTTTGGGGTATCCGTTTGGCAACCAGCTTCAGGAACCATCTCCCCAAGAAGTTTCCTATTGCTTGAGTTACTTGTACCATCCATCATGATGGAATATCACAAAGCTGGCACGAGCTTCATGCACAAGAGCAATGACTTCATTGGTCACTGGAAAAATCTACAAAGTTATGTCACAAGGATAACATCAGCTGCTAACGAAGCTCAAAATCAACATAAATTGATTTGTTTATTGAAAGCATTCCGGTGTATCATCTAGTTCAGAATTGAGAAACTGCTGTATATATCGTTAAAGTTTCCTGCACAGTACTTTCCTGAAACAGAAGAAGAGATAGCTGTCATGATCCAAAGAAACAAAGTTTTTTTGTACAACTGGCAGCCCAATTGATGAATCTGCCAATATAAGTCTTCTCACAAACTTGTGGTGACAGACATGGAGTGAATATGTACAGGAAAATGTCCCGTTACTAACTGTGCGAACAAATTTAGGTCTTCTATGATAATCACTTCAAGCTGTTCAAAAACTTCTTCTTTGTGACGTACAAGGAAAAAATATCACAGAGAAGCCATACTTTTCAGACAGACTAATACACTTTACCTGGGTTTATTTCAGACAATTAAAATGAATTATGATGCATGAGAGTCGTGACAAGAGCCTTATTTGAGAGAGAAGTATGCCGTTGAGGACAATCGTCATTCCTGGTTTAGTACAATTGAGTCTAACCTGATTCTTGGAAGAAGTCATTCACAAAATGATGCCCAAACCTAATTTTAACAAAGCAGCATATTACTATATGACGTTTACACAACAAAAATCCAATTAGAAACTGTAAGGCTACAGAGATATCATACAACGTATTGTTTCCAACGTCTAAAGAAAGCGTGAGGTAAATCAAAAGAGTCTCATCATTCTTGAGAAAACCTCATGGTCATAAAGTCAATGCTCAGCTGACGTGATCGAAAGAGTAATCATCTCCGTGGATACCAGTAGGTCGTAAAGTTCCGTTGATCAGGCAACACACTCTGTTCGAATGAACAACATGTAAATGGCTGACTTTTCAATCTCTTTGCTCTCTCTGTAATGCCAAGACACACACTGGAAATTTCTATGTCAAAACAAATAAACAGACAATAAGAATTCCTCGAATACAATGAAGATAATGTTTTTCAAACGTCATATGGACTAATCAGAGACATCTGTCTCGAAATAAACAAAACAGACGAGCCATTTCACCTCCTTCATATCAAGATGCTCAATATCTCCTAATCTCCAGCTACTGCTACTTCATCCTACAATAGAAAATATCAGAGATGAAAACACAAATGAAGATCGAGCATGGAGTGAAGTAACACCCAGTTGAAATGGCAGGACAAGCTGCTGCAAGGTTTACTCCGGTGAACTTCATGAAAGAAAATGAGGAACACTCTACAGATCATCGGCACATTCACTGTGTTAATCCCTTGGCTACAGGAAGCGGGAGAATACTACATTAAAACCCCATAGGAATGAGAGAACTCAGGAGTCAATGGGTTAGGGTATAATAATAATAATAATACTCAGTTTTTATATAGCGCAAATTACAATTAAGTCTCTAAGCGCTGTGAAAATACCCATACCCAGGTAGAAGCTCCTCTTGGCAATGAGCAATAAAATCAAGAAGTAAAAAGAACAAAGACATAAGATGTTTTAATTTAAACTTGTAAAAAATGGATGCAGATATCTTCTTGTTTCCTCAGTGATGAACATGGTGCAAAGCAAAGACAAAACATATTTCTTTCAAGCAAAGAAGCTATCAACATCAGATGGAAAAGATATGGATGAGACAGGATGTTTGAAAGGAAAACTGCACACAATGCAACAGATCATGTACACCCCTTGATTTCCAAGAAGAGTTTCATCATTCAACAAATAACAAATTAAATCCAGGAATAAGTAAAAGTCAGAATGAGTCCTTCTTGCCAGCCAAAAGATAACTTTCATTACTGCATCCCTTTGGGACTTTTACAAGGAAAATATGTATATAAACCACAAGTAGGTAATATTGCTGGAGTTTTATGACAATGATGAAGATATCACACCCTCAAAAGACAATTCTAAAACTGCATCGTGCATCTGTCAAAATAAAGAGTAGTCAGAGCCGCACAAATGAGAGAAATTGCTTTATGCTTTGCAAACATTGATCCAGACGATTATTGTGGGTTCAAAATTGCACCATGTACACATAACCAAGCATTCAGAGGGGAGGCTGTGCATCAGCGACGACCGGCCAAATTAAGAATGTTAAAGGCCACTAATGATTAGAACACCCCCGGATTGTAACTACCATGGATGAGGGTAGCGTGAAACCACTCTTCTGTCTTCTCTTGTGTCTTGCGAGTCGTCAGTAAATCACTCCAGGATCTGCCATCCCAGTCTCGTCTCCCAGCGCGTCTAATTATCCTCCCGCGCAGATGATAAAGAACAAAGTCGTGATTATCGAAAGCGTTAAATGACTTCACCTGCCCCTGACTGAGCCGGAGCTTTGTGGAGCCGAGAAGTGCAGCCTCCCAGTCGATGAGCGGGATAAAAATTGGGGAAGAGAGCAAACAAGATATCCCATCTGACGATCGACCAGGCTCGCTCAACTAACAACGAATCAGACGGCACACGTGGATCATGAATATATTTCCCCTTTCACGTCATAGCTTAACAAGGGAGGAGTACTCAGTGAGACTAATTATGTTGCGGGCTCTCTCTCGTCTGACGCTCACCAGTATCGTTATCCTCCACTCCTTGTCAATATCAATATAAGTGGATTCATCCATTACGTGTTACATCCTAATACTCCGGTCTCTCTTCCATCAGTATCGATGGTGCTGGATTCTCCCTCACTTCATGCTAGGTACTCAATTTTCTCTTTCTCTCTCTCTCTCTCTCTCTCCCCCTCTCTCGCTCTCTTTCTCGCTCTGTTTCGCATTTTAACGCTATTTCTCTTTTCCTCTACTCTCTTTCTCCCTCACCAATATTCCTTCATTTTCCTCATGTCTCTCTTTATACCCCCTTTTTACCCCTTTCTCTTCTCTTCTCTTCTCTTTCTCTCATTTGCTATACTTATTTTCTCTGTCTTTCTCCCTATACAGCACTTCTTTTTATGGTTCCCCTGTCATGCATGTATATAATACAATAAAGTTCTTATTCCTTAAAAGAAAGAGAATGTGAATCTCTCTCTCTCTCTCTCTCTCTCTCTCTCTCTCTCTCTTTCTTATACAGAGTCTCATTTTTCAATTTCTGCCTCCTATAAACAGTTTACCTTGCAGTATATTTACTTCCTATCTCTCTCTCTCTCTCTCTCTCTCCCTCTCTCTCCTCCTACCCATGTATCACTCCCAACCACTAGGAATAGATCCCTCTTCGCTGAAAGCCATCTGTTTGAGTAACCAAGCAAACGATTTAAACACCCCGTATCCACCGAGCAGGACTAATTGGCGTAATGTCGGCAGACAGTCACCAGTCTTTACCCTCTTCTCTCCCTTTATCATCTCATCACGCGGCCCGGCCCGGCCCGGCTTTCAAAGACCTGTTCACATGTACAGAATCCAGCCTTCAATTGAAAATGAAATCTATTTTAACCAATTGACTGCTGAATTGTCTAATTCCCATTGGCTTACTACACGTACCACCCAGTTCCTGTTGTTGATGGGTTAAGTGAAAATAAAACCAACTTTTGCTTGCTTCCCTCCTTTATCCCTGCATTTTGAAGCTCAGTTTACATCTGCTGCTGTGAACAGCTTTGCAAAATAATTTGGCAAGATAAAACACTTTCAAGTGTATAAAATGAAGAGTTACCATAATTCATCCTCCTTACTCATTTACACATGACTTGGAAAACTGCCTCAGAGTGTGCTGCACCGAATAAAAAGAAAGTCATCAGCCTTTATCCCTTTCTTTTCTTCTCATGGTGCCTGCATTTTCAAGGGTGAAGAAATTGAAGTCAATGTAGATATAAAAAAAACTCCCTTGCACTGCACAAAGGCCCTTTTGCTAATTCTGCGACATTCTAGATGCTCATAACATCAAAGTCTTTATACTTTGCTGTGAAGGTTTTAGTGATGGTTAATGCACCACATATAAACAAGGCTATGTATGTCTCTGACCCCACACATACAGTTCACATGTGCATTGCCATCGCTGAAAGATCATCTGAATTATCAAATTTCTTAAAGGGAGAGCTCATCTTCACTCCTTTATTGCAAACAGGGAATTTCATATCTATAAGTTCTTGCAGGATGTATCTTATATATATATATATATATATCCATGTCCCTTACCCCTTTCCTTTCTATTCGTTCTTTCTTTCTTTTTGGCTCTTGCCTCTCCCCCTCCCCCCCCCCCTATCTCTTGCCTCTCCCCCTCCCCCCTATCTCTTGCCTCTCCCCTCCCCCCCCCCCCCATCTCACAGTCTCTCCTCTTGAATTTCCTTCCTCAATCTTCAATCTCTATCAATTCTCTCTCAATTTTCCATCTCTCCTATAATTCCCTCTTTCCTTCTCTCCTCTGTTTGCCTCATCTCTTCTCTTCCCATCAGTCCTTCTATTCCTTTTTTTTTTCTTTTCTTGTCTTGTTTTTTTCTCCCTTCCCAATATCCTGTCTCTGAGTTTTCTGCCTCTGTGCTCAATTTTTCATTTTTTTCTTGATCTAACCCTTTCACTCTCTTCTATCCCTCCATCTTCACTTTTCTTCTATCACTCTGACTTTCCCTTCTAATTTCTCTCCTTATTTCCTTTCCTAAGTATGAATTACATACCCCTGCATTAAACTTGAACTAGCATTTAATTTGATCCGTCTCCCTAGAACCATACTAGTCTCTAGACATATTCAATGACAGACGAACTGGTCTTAGCAATGGCATTGGACTTCACATGACCACCGGAGCAAATCCACACCAAGCTGTTCAGTGTTTTCTCTTCTTGCTGTTTTTGTAGTTTTAGTTGATTTTCTTCTTTTTTTGAGAATTCAATTTCAATTTTCTTGAGTTTCTTTTGGAGATTTCTAGAGCTAATGAGCTAAATAACTTGATATCTCTGTGTACCTATCTATTTTTATTTTTTTTAGGGGGAGGGGGGTCAAGGGGGCAGCTCCTAGACAATACTAACCAGCCTCAATGCAGATGCGCTGACATATGCTCTGGCAAACATTTTTCTGGGCATATTATTACATCAAAGCTAAAGGATTATTATTATAGGTGAATAAGGTTTTACTTTAGGTTCAGGATAAAGATTAGGGTTAGGTCTAGAGTTTGGTCCATGGCTGAATTTAAGGATTCAGTTGGTGTAGGATAATTGATTGCAGTAGAATTTTTCATTTGAACAAGTTTCAATCAACCTCAACTGAATGACCCTAAACATAGGTGACCAGTGGTCAATGACCTAACTCACAGTGACCAGCAAGCCAGGCAGCTGCTTGCTGACCATGCATGTGTCCTGCTTATATCTTGACCATGCATGATGTGTCCATCCAGACTTGACCGTTCATGTGTCCTCCTTATATCATGACCATGCATGTGTCCATCCTAACTTGACCGTTCATCTGTCTAAACTATCTAGGGCAGATGTGAAATCGCTCACCTCGGCCTTCTTCTAATTCTTGTTAATGATCAACACATATTTCATCTTTTACTTTATTATAACTAAGGACTGAGTCAGGAATGCTGGAATTTTGATCGCTATAGTCCCACAGCAAGAACTCCTGGTACTAAATAATGAGCAAGATAAAGTCATCATACATGAGAGCATTTGGTGAAAGACTTAGAGTTACACATTTAATCAAATAATCTTGTTTTATGATGACTTTTTTCCTCAATTTGATTTAATAAATCTAAAAAAAATCAGAGGTAGATGAGAATGAGATGATACAGCACAGACTAGAAAGGACCAATGATAAAAAGGTGTTGTGTGGGAAGTTTGGGAACAAATTTATGCAGCATTCAAATCATGAATCTATCCTAATGCAGGGCTTCACATTAACAATGTTTTGACTGGCGATCTGTAATGCAAATGTTAAGCTCTTTATGCATAACCCTGATGGTTCAATTTCAGAGTTTTAGGGGTCTGCAGTCAAAATCTGGGAGCCACTAAAGTTCATTTGGAGCAACAAGGACATTAACTCATAACATTTAAGACAGAGTTAAACCCTTGTGGCACCAAACAGACAAAGTGAACTAGAATCCAGTTAGTGTTGATCCCTGCTTGAAGTCTACTCCTCTCCCTTTAAAAAAAGGGGTCAAAAGACTCAAAAACTAGAAAACAAAATTACAGAAATCAAAGTCAAGGACTGAACTAAATGCCAGAAGATTGCTTTTTCCAGCTACAGCAGGCGTCAGAGATGCTTGTCATCTTGCTCATTGAAGCATGCAGCCATGATGGTCAGAATATCCCTGACCACAGAGTGTTAAACCACTTTCACATATGTCTCGGTCAACCACCAGGGTTAATAATCGTCATGGACTCCTTGCGCTTCATGTTTCTGTATCTTATGCCTACCTACGCAGGTAAGCGAGCACCCATTGGACCTTTGTTGCTTGAAGTTCCTTTTTTTATCCCTGCCCACTTTGCATTCATTTTGCCTTTAAGAAATGCTGTGGTCTGTCTTACCCCGCCACGTGTGAACAACCCTCTTCTGGTGTCAATGACCATTTGAATCTGGCCTTTCTGACCTTGCCCGATTTCTTGGTTGTTGTCTATGAATAAATATACATCCGTATGGCCTGGGTCAGTTTCCAATTTCTTTGCTTAAAATTGTGGAGGTAAAAAAGATGCATTTTCTTGCTTGACGAGAATATGATGCAGAAGACTAATTGGAACAAGGTTCGATCAACTTATAGAGGTACTATTCCACATTCTGACATGGTTTGAATTTAGTCTGAACACTGAAGTCTGAAGTAAGTTAACTATTTATTGAATTGATTAAGGAAGAGAGAAAATACATCAATGAAAGTACATTTAAACTTTTTAAAGCATCTTTTATCTGTTTCTTTTTCTTTTCATTTAGTGTACTGTTCATTTAAAGCTATTCCGCCCTAAGGCACTCTTCGCTTCTGTGTAATTTCTAATATTTCTTTTTACTCTCTTTATTTCTAAATTAATTGTCTACATATCACATCATAATTCCTTATTCCTGCTCTGCCTCTTCCCGTCCTTCTCTTCTCCTGTGCACTTGTCTCCACATTTATCCTCATTTTCTTATAATATGACTCTTAAATCTGAATTAGTATCCAGTTTACTTGCAAGAATCACTTCCCAAATTAAGACAAAAACAGTCAGGAGAGAGAAGAGACTCCAATTTAGAAATTTTGGGTTTTTAGACAGTCTAAATGTTTGTCTTTAGTAGATGTAAAACTATTCGTTGGACTACAAAATTGCGGTGGCAAACCTTATTCTCATGACCTCTATCTGTCGTTGTAGATATAGTCTATAAATCTAGACTCATACAGAACATTTTGTCATCAAAATTTTGAGCTGACAAATCGGGACAGATATATATATGACAGATTCGTCTGTTTTTTTTTTTTTGTGTGTGTGTAAAATAACCATTTCAGGTCTTCAATATGTAATTTCGTCTGTTTATAATGACGCCGACGATTTGTAAATATCTCACTAGTCAAGCCAGAAGTTTTTGCCATTCGATTTTCATACTGACTTGAAGAACTGGTATTCAAGTAGATTACCTTTTAAATAACCAAATACAAAGTTTTATCGTACCTATCATTTTGCTAACGTTAATTCTCCATTGATATGAAACCCTACAAAATATAACAAATTTCATGAAAATTTTAACCCGATCAGTACGATAAAAATCAAAGGAGCTTTAAGTGGGAGCTTTATAAATGAATAGATATTGTATCCAACTTGAGAAAATATTAAAATAACTTTGTACAGCATAATGCTGACAAACAACTACTTTTAAAACTGTGCAATGGAAACTAAGATCACATGGCTTATTGAAAGATAATGTTTTTTGTATAAATATCATTTCTTATTTTTAGCACTTACATAAGAACAAGGCCGAATGTATTTTGTTTGCACTCCCACTTAGTGGATGTATTGCTTGAAAACTATCAATGGGGTTTGTACATCAGACTACAGCAAAGGAAACTGGACGGTCATAGTAGTGCCTTTGGGCAATCATGGAAATCTCAAAATCTTGTCTTTTATTTTTCTACAAGAGCATCAATTCCTGGAATGAGTACATATCTTTGTCATAATATATCCTAGATCATCTAAAAACATCCGTTGATAAAACCTTGGCTTTAGAAGTAAGAGGCCCTGAAGAGTTCATGAGATATTTCCTCAATATGTCTCTCCTTTCTAAAAGAAAAATTGATGTCAATTTTCATAATGAATGATGTAAAATATCTTACATATATCATCACTTGTAGGAGTCATATAAAAGAAGGTACGTACTGTTGTCATTGCCAACCCTATATGCTGTCTACAAGCGTTTAATAGACAAATCTTCAAAATACATTGTTAAAAGAACAAAATAGCTTTACATCTGGCTAAACTAAATTCATCCAAATTGAAAGAATATATTTCTGGAAGAAAAGACTATTAAACTTCTGCTTCTAATGTACACATGATTATGATGGCTTACATCTTTAAAAACTTTGGCCTTTCTCTTCAAAACTATTGTTTCCCACATGCACATGGACAACTATGACCCCTGTTACACATGCGTCGGCTTTTAAAGTGGGCCCCTGAGGCGGCCTCACACCTGCAATTTGAAGCCGCCTCGAGATCATCAAACCCCTGTTACACATGATCTCGGGCCCGCAATTTTGTGTCTACACATAGCCCGGCCTCACGTCGCCTTTTTACGATGACGTTGGGGCGCACTCCAGAAAGACAGAAAGAGAAAGTGATAGAAGGATAAGAACAAAGAAAAACATTAGGAAAGACAGAAAGAGAAAGTGATAGAACGATAAAACAAAGAATAACATATGGAAAGACAGAAAGAGAAAGTGATTAGAATGATTAAAACAAAGAAAAAGATAAGGAAAGACA
This sequence comes from Strongylocentrotus droebachiensis, assembly GCA_035222895.1. Classification (NCBI taxonomy): domain Eukaryota; kingdom Metazoa; phylum Echinodermata; class Echinoidea; order Camarodonta; family Strongylocentrotidae; genus Strongylocentrotus; species Strongylocentrotus droebachiensis. The sequence goes on along the minus strand of JAVYIG010009750.1, from coordinate 3,176 downwards.
GAAAGAGAAAGTGATAGAATGATGAAAACAAAGAATAACATAAGATAAAGTGATAGAAGGAAGAAACAAAGAATAACACAAGGAAAGACAGAAAGAGAAAGTGATAGAAGGATAAGAACAAAGAAAAACATTAGGAAAGACAGAAAGAGAAAGTGATAGAACGATAAAACAAAGAATAACATAAGGAAAGACAGAAAGAGAAAGTGATTAGAATGATTAAAACAAAGAAAAAGATAAGGAAAGACAGAAAGAGAAAGTGATAGAATGATGAAAACAAAGAATAACATAAGATAAAGTGATAGAAGGAAGAAACAAAGAATAACACAAGGAAAGACAGAAAGAGAAAGTGATAGAAGGATAAGAACAAAGAAAAACATTAGGAAAGACAGAAAGAGAAAGTGATAGAACGATAAAACAAAGAATAACATAAGGAAAGACAGAAAGAGAAAGTGATTAGAATGATTAAAACAAAGAGTAACATAAGATAAAGTGGCAAAGCGCGCCCGATGTATAATGTTGATATAATATGATGACAGGTCACGTCACTTCCGCTTATAAGCCGGCCCCGAGTTCACTTTGGTGTTACACCTACTGATTGCGGGACTGAGGCCGGCCTCAAACCACATCCAGAGGTGGACTGAGTCCACCTGGCCTCAGTCCGGCTTTTCAAAAAATGTTGATGTTACACATACGTCGAGCTGGCTCCGGGGCCGGCATTAGTCCACTTTCAGACGCATGTGTAACAGGGGTCTAAGTTACTCATCTCAGTCAGTTCTCTCTTTAAAGGTTCCGCTTCAAACATGAATATTTGTGACCATGGTCCTTATCTTTTTTAATTGGTGTTCAATTGGATATTTGTCTCTTAAAAACGTCTGTTTCATGTACTATTAAGGCTCACAACATATACTGTTCTTTCTACAAAAAAAATTCTACTTCCTTTTTAGCATGTGAGTCTCTTTTTCAACCTCCATGTCAACGATGGCTTGTGTAACAGCCTCACAATCGCAAAGGATGTACATTGTGAATGTGTAATATACTGTGCAGTATGTACGCCTTCTAAAGGGAACATTCACATTGCTACTGTATTCAAGTGATTTTTCTAAGTGGGATTTAATATTTAAATTTGTTTAATTTCCTTTACAAGAACGACAGAATGCATTTACTCTTTTCAAAGATAGTTCTGAGATGGCTTGTGATATTGAGATTCTTATGATCAATTATGCTCGTTATAATAATTGAAATACAAGTTGAAAGCTAATTTCCAAAGACTTAATATCCTTCTTCTTCTTTTTGTAATAATTATTATCGTCATTATTATTATTAAATATTTGGCGTCACCTGTGCCTGTGCGGTGAGAAGCTAAACTGAATCATGGGACCCTCTGGGCTCATGGCCCGGTATAACTGATTGGGGGGAGGGGTGCAGGTGGACCGCTACACCAAGGTTTCCCCCTACTCCTATACGGATAGTGCAGCGTGTTCTTAACATGCAGAGGTTGTGACTCTCCTCCATTTCACGTCCTATCCAAGGGACAGAGTGATTTCCACTTTACCCTAGCCTGTGTCTATGAAACAGGGGAGGGGCACGTTAAGACCACCTGTGAGATTTGTATACAAGAATAACTAACTGATCCATGGGCCTTGTATAACCTATCAAAAGCTTCATTTTTTTAACGCCTAGTATTCTTCATCAGGGGTATGGAGAGAAAAGAAAATGTGCAGAAGATGTTGTACACCACTCTTTATATGCAATAGAACATGAGCAAGGCCTGGCCGTGTGGATAGACCTGTAGAGAATGCAAGTCAATAGCCATGCATGTCTGGGGGGTTCAATGAGGCATGCATTGATTTGCAAATTGCGCAGCTGTTTTCGGACAAATGACAAAAGTTTGCGCAGAACTCCGCCACTCTCCGTGCATGGAGGTGTTCAGACCCTGTGGCAAGTCACGACCAAACGATTAGAAACGTTTAATTCTACAGCTGCTCGCTAATGAACTAATTTATGATGTAATTCAAATAATTTTGTGGTGTAGTTCAACTTATCATGTTGCAAAATTTAACGCATCTGCTAGTCTACATAACTGACCTTGAAAATGGGTTCTATTTTTTTAATCAATATCTTTCATATGAAGAAAAAAAATCAATTATAAATGATAAATTTGTTATCTATACTGCAGTATAAATTACCTTTGCTTCTTATATAAGCAGACAATTAATGTACATATTCCATATGAACGAAGGGGATTATAATTCTACTGGAATATACACTACCCAATTGAATTCCAAGATTTCTGAATTTTAAAGAAATACCAAGCCGATGTCGCAAACATATAAATATTTTTCATAATGAGAAAATCAATGCTTATGTAAAATAGCCCAGCCATTACCTTTTAGAATAGTTTTCCATTCTAAAAGCTTAACATTTCACATGGCAGATACGTGTATGATTAAAAAATAGGCAACCTTGCATAAGCCATACAGTGTATAATTGATGTGATTTTATGGTAACAATCATTTATACACCCTGGTTAAACCTTACTAAAAACATTGACTAACATTGATGTGGTATTTTCATAATATAAAACTAACCCCAGACCTTGCTTGCCTGCAATCCTAAATCCATTAGCAATCTATCATATATAAAATGTTTATTGTGGCTGGCAAGTTGGTGTTGATCTGAAATTATTCATTACAATTGAGATCCTGTCCCCCTCTTAAAGGGATCTGGTAACCTTGTCTTAGATCCTTTTAAAAAATCCTTGATTTAGCTTATGCTGCAATGATAATTATAAACCTTTAGGTCAGTCAGGAACCCCATGACTTTTACAAACCGATCACTTGTCTGATTATCAAGATATTTATGATTGAATATCGTAATCAAAGGTTGCGTTTGACAAACGTTTTTCATAACACTACAGTCTATTGGGGAAAACGAGTATGGTAAAACCGGTCACTCAAAGGTTTTTACTTTTTTGAGGCACTTCTTGATCATTTTGAAGCGCAATATTCTCAGGGCTTCAATAATACACCATATCACAGACACTGATAACACGTAGGGCCATGCATCTCAGATTTAACATTGTTAAACAATGCCTTGAAATCCAAGATGATGGATAATGTGGCAATATGTGAAAGTAAGCATTGGTATGGAAGGGAGAGGGAGAGAGAGGGAGAGAG
>JAVYIG010009749.1:0-75237 GCA_035222895.1 Strongylocentrotus droebachiensis | reverse complement strand
GGGGCACTCACCAGGGATGAAAAGACACTTAAGAGAATGAAAAGGGGGCACTAATAATAAAGGAAAATGTGCATTTGTTGAAAGAAAAGGGGAACCGATCAGATTTTGATAGGGGCATTTACCAGAGAAGAAAAGAGGCACTTATGAGAATGAAAAGGGACTATTTGCATAGGGAAAAAGGGGCATTAATGAGAAGGGGAAGGGCTCTTTTTAAATGGGGGCACTTATCATAAGGAAAGGGGGCACTTATGAGAAAGGAAAGGAGGCACATGTGAAAATATAAGGTGCGCTTATCCGAGTTAGAAAGGGGTAGTTATTAAAAGGGGGAAATGGCACTTGTCAAAGTAAAAGGGGCCCCTCTCATATTTGAATAGGGCAATTATCAGAGGTGAAGGGGGCGCTTATCAAAAGTGAAAAGGAGCGGTCACTTACTATAGATTTAAAAAGGGCACTTATGAGAATGGAAAATGGACACTTATTGCAAATAAAAGTGGGAACTTTTAGAAGGAAAAGGGGCACGTGTAAAAATAAAAGGGGCAATTATCAGAGGTGGAAAGGGGAAGGGGCAAATTTTGAAATTAATAAGGGCACTTGTAAAAGTAAAATGGGCACTTTGTATGTAAAAAGGGGCACTTCTTACAAAGCTAAAGGGGCACTTTTCCTATGTAAAAAGGTGGCACTTTTGGGGTTCTTGAAAAAGTGGGGGCACTGTGCCCCCCCCCCCCCCGGAGCGCCGCCTCTGGTTCTAGCTAAAGGATCACAATAATATGTGAAAAAATACATATACCTCGTTCCTCTCTCCCACATCCCCCTCTCTTTCTCGACTCTTCTTAATCCCCTACCCTTCTGTTTCCTTTTCTGTCTCTTCCTCTTTCCTCTTCTCTCACCTCTCTCTCTCTCTCTCTCTCTCTCTCTCTCTCTCCCTTTCTCTCTCCCTCTTTTTCTCTATCTCTCACTGACTCACTCACTCTCTCTCTCCCTGCCCCACTTTCTATACTATAGTCGCTTTCTTTTTATTTTTCGTTTCCATAGTATCAGGCGAAAGAAATATATAACATGGTGATATCCTGACGATCTGATATTATTAGTGGTATGGAATTTAAATTTTTATCAGTTTTACCATCACCACTGTCGTTAAACAAAAAGAAACGGTACGTCCTATGGGACAAAGGACTTGATTTTCTCAGAAATATGGACTATTAGTTTGGAGACAAAGTCACGGTCGAATCAATCAGGAACAATAAAAAGCTTAAGAGTTAAGTTTTTTTTTTTTTTAATCTTTCAAATCGATTTAATATAGATACATACACAGTAAAATATAGAAAAATTGGTTACAATTTAAAGGCAAGACAAAGATAAACGTTTCTGTTTGACAAATTTCTTTTCCAGAGAGAAAATGTTCGAATGCATAGATCAAGGAATTGTACGCGTGGATCAGCCAGAACACAGTTCCAATAGTATTCTGCCCTGCTGGAAAATAGAAACAGGCACCCGATGTTTGGAACCACTATGGACAATTTGACATACTCCTAATATTCGCCACTTTCGTGCAGAATGTTCTTCGATTCGAATAATAATTCATTTGGAATGTAATCGGCTTTAGAAAAGTTCGATGATTGAAGCCATCATAACTACTCCCGTTGTCCACAAAGTATTGTCATTCTTCTAAAGAGTGTGCCATTGGGTGATAGAAAGTCCTGGATTTCGAAGCACGTTCGCCCATTGCAGTTTCTCCGTTTCTCTCGAGGCACCTAGCCCGAATCGCACCTGTCCGAGTGTCTGGGGTTTACCGGTGAGACTCTTGCCCGATAGCGAGCACACCACCGTCATTCCGTCACGGAGATTGTTGAGGTCGTTGATGTCGAACGACATCGATTCCTTGAAGACGGGATTGCGAGTATGTCGTCGAATGCGGGTTCGCTTGACGACCGTGCTGAGGGCGTTGTTCTTTACTTGGGTGACTGCAACTTTGACTCGACAATCTATGAGCGAGAGAGAATGACAAAAAGGGGTGACGGTGTTATTAATATTATTTCTAGAATGTATATAACATGAGCAATAAGACCAAGAGTAAAAAAAGTTGATGGCCTATATCCTTCTATAATCATAACCCGACGCTGGGTTTAGTCATTTTGTTCAAACTAGAGTTTTAAAACAAAGGAAGTTAGTCTAAGTTTTCATTTCCTTTTCCGTGATATCAGACGCAGGGTTGGGCTTAAATGAATCCGTAGAATAAGGACCAAAGTCGGCAGAATTAGAAAACAGCTTTGCCAAAGTCATTCACGTAACATTCTTCCGGTATTTATGGTTCAATTGTACACATTTATTTCTACTTTCTCATATTACATACATAAATAATAAAACATAAAAAAACAAAGCAGTGCATTACCAAACTCGGTACATTAATAATGATGTTGCATTATTAATTTATGTACATACTTCTTTCGTGAACAATATCAAAGAATTGTAGAACATATAATCATTCTTAATTACATTTCAATAATGATCGTGATTCCCTATCATAAAAAGGCAAACAAAAAAAATCCGATGCACGGATTTGTTAGTCGTAAATATTTTCCATTTAGACCGCGAGTTTTTTCCCAATGGCATCAATTATAATATCCACAGATTTGGAAGATCTGGTAGTTGTATGACTCAATGAACTATTAATGAGCCCCAGAGGGGGAAGAATACATATTTGTGAACTCCTCTGCACTCAAAATGAAACTAAAAAATAAGGTTGTTTATGGCAATTGTGAGTGAGCTCCATAAATACAGATTGGTAATCCCATAAGCCTACGTTTGACAACTGCAGAACTAATGAGCATCTTGTATGTTTTTTTGTTTTCTTTCAATCTTAAGATTAAGCTGTTCTTTTGTAATTGTCAAAACAACACTGAAGCTTGTCATGTCCATGCAATAAATTGCATAATGTCTTAATATTAAGGAGTACATTTTTAATTTTAGCAAATATCATTTGCACGTTATGTGATGCCTTTTTCGGTGTACACCATTCTATCTCTATACACACAATCCTATTTCTATTTCTTCCATTATTTCTTTTTTGCAAATTGTTTCCTTATAGGGTCCACATATTGAAGACTTGACATAATCTTCTTTTACCCCTATTCACAGTGGCCTCAAACACCGCGACAGCAGCGGGACTGTCCCGCTGCTGTCGCGGTGTTGTCTTCAGTGTGAAGGCTCGGACCCGTTATAACCTATCGCGGGATAACACCGCCTAGCGATAACGCCGACACAAACTATCGCTAGGGACGCCTAGCTACAGCAGCGGGACAGTCCCGCTGCTGTCGCGGTGTTTACTCAGTGTGAAGGCTCTCCGCTATAACACCGCGACAAACACGTGTGATTTGTTTACTTACCTATCACTGACCTCTTTTCTACAGCAATGGGGAACATAAAGTGAAATAGAAATAAAGTAACCAGTGGATTCAAATTGATTTTATTATTATGTAGGTATTATAATTATCCAAATAAAAATATTTCACACTTCAAAAAATTAAAATATTCTGACTGGAAGCAATAAAAAATGCTAGTTTTTTAAAAAGTAATATGATCGAGGATACAAAAAGCAACTTGACATGTTTACCGCGCAATTTCAAGCAAGTATTTCCGGTCATATCGGGGTCACTCGCGGGTCATGAGCCATGCATACACGTGTTTGTTACGGAGGTAATAAAAATCACCCGCTGCAGCGTGAATGGGTACATGATATTTATCCCGCTGCTGCAGCGGGATAACTTTTCTACTGTGAATGCATTTGTAGCGGTGTTATGGCGGTGTCGCAGCTCCGCTACAACGCCGCTACAAATTTCAAAACCACTGTGAATGGGGTATTTGTTATGTTAAAAAAAGGATATTAAATGTTATGCTGATTACAAATAATTTAAGAGAACTAAGAATTACTTACCAGGTGACGTTTTGCAGAAGCCTGTTTTGGAGAGATTCTGGGCCCGAATGACCGTGATACACAGCTTCCGAATCCTCGATCGGTAACAGATAGAGACGTTCAGTATACCCCGTATCCTAAGATTGAAAACAAAAACATAAATGAACATTCATTGTTGATGTTGGTTTATTTTGGCATTGAATTTGATGAGGTTATGATATACAAGCAGAACAGCATAACCAATTCATAAGCGGGTTAGCAAAGACCCCCCCCCCCCCCCCATCCACCCCCCACCCTCCTCGAAAAAATGTTTGTTATGGTAGCTACATGTATACGCCATCTTTATGCTATAATAGTCAAGAATTTCATACTTTTTGCGCTTTCAAGCATTCGCCCCTTTGATTTTCAAAAACAATCATAATTTAATGACCCAATAAGCATTAACTAGTAAGTTTAGTCAGACGATAATACTAACCTCTTTAGCTGCTTTGGGCTTCAGATCGTCTCGAATGAAGATCTCCTCTGAGGTGTCTTTGAGCTTTTCCAAGTTCAACAATACCTCGCCGACACAATAGGCAGGCCACTTATTTAATAAAAGCCCTGAGCTCTGGAAGACTCGAACCTTGAGGCCACTTGAAATAAGCTCAAACGGAGGCACGTTGAAGAAAAACTCTTCGTTGTACGTCGGGTCGCATGTGCTTTGACAAGCCTTGTTTGTTGAGGATTCTGTTTGTCGGGCATGAGGCAAAGTCGGACATGGGTGTTGATTTTCCTCGATGCGCTCCTTAGCCCGACACCGTTTGCTTGAAGAACACGAACGCGTAGTCGTCGACGTCGTCTATCGTATTGGAGCGCGAGTTCGATTTCGCCTAAATCTCGAGTACTCGCCTCAAAGAGCTGTCTAACACACAGCATATGCAGCTTGTTGATTGCGTTCAGTCTGTCTATATCCACCGACATTTTAGGTGTTCTCCAAATTCTATTTATTGTCGCTGTAGTTGAGGTCAGTGGGTTATAAATTGAGATGGACTTTGTCGTGGAATATCTAATCAGTGGTGTTTGATAGGTGAGGGAAGTAGAGACTTGAATCGAGTTCGAACGTTCTGGTGAAGATTCGGAAACTTGGACTTCAGTTTTACATTGTCCTTCAGCTAGAGACTTACTACTGCTGACTATCGTCTCACTCGTCAACTTGACACCCGATGCATCGATTACTGCTTTCACGGAACATTCTTCTTTCTTATCATTTGGGCAGGACGGATCTAAGTCACCGACAGAGGGTAATACGGGCCTCGTTCGATTTCGAAAATTTGTACTGAGGAGCAATTTTTCTCTCCTAACATTATTTGACGGACTATGCTGTAGAAAACGAAACCCATAAGGCGTCGTCACCTTGGGTATATGGTCCAATGTCATAGAGAGTTTCATACCTGGATCACTGTCGCTCCATACCTCGTATTTCATTTGATCGGTGGAGTCGACGTCGAGGACGGATTCGAAGTGGGAGTCGATGCAGACGCTGCCAAGGAGATGATCACCACCTAGCAAATTGTCATCATACACCGACTGCGAATCTTGGGCTTTGGTGTTGCCTAGTAAGCTAGAACCTTTATCAGGACTCGCCAGGATATTATTACCCTCGGGAACAGACAATCTTGAGAATGAACGGTTGGTTTTCCTGGATGAACTGGGTACCACTCTGGTCTTCCTCTCTGTTGGGATGGGGTTGCACTTCGGCGGGATGTAAAACTTGGGAATGAGGGACGGCGTCAGGGCGGGGCAGGTCGTACGACGAGCAGTATTTATTCGTTTACAGATATCCATTCTTCCAAATGGAGAGAGAGACTTCAGCTCAAAAGAAATGGAGAACATTGATGTCTCAGAGAGGGTAGGTATTGAAATGGCTAGTGTTCACCTGCTGATATATATACGGTTACACGGAGGGCATACATACTTATGTAGGTCATTACAGCTCAGGTATGGCTTCTAACAGCTTTTTGCATCTTCAGAACGTATCCGCACGCATCATGGGGATGACGTTGAGCTAACTTTCGTAAAACCACGCCCCTTTCACCGAGAGCGAGAAATAGAGAGAGAGAGAGAGAGAGAGAGAGAGAGGAAGGGAGAGAAAGGGAGAGGAAAGAGAAAGAGAGGAGGCGAGACAAATAGTCATTAGTGTTGTATAGCCTTGGCCTCGGACTAGAGGGTTCAAAGCCCTCAACATTTCCCAGAAAATCCAAGGCATCCAAGGCATAAAACGAAAGGTGCAGATAGTGCCAGGCGCGTAGCCAGGGGGCGACCCCCCCCCCAAAAAAAAAGAAATCCGACCAAACAAAAAGGGAGAGAGAGAGAGAAAAGAGGTAAGAGGACGTAGGAAGAAAAAGAGGCAGACAAAGAAACATGACAAAGACTGTGTTACAAATATTATTAAAGAAACAACAGATATCCTTTATTCAATTCAAATGATTTTATTTCTCATGCAAAACATAATACAAGGAATAAGTATATTACAAAAAAAAATATGCAATGAAACGACAACGATAATAGAAAAAGCACGAGAAACGAGGAACTAACTAGATAAATGTAATTGTGAAATGAGCTTTGAATTCTATAGACATCAGCCCAAGCTAGCCCAGCGCAGTTCGCCTTTCATCCAGCTCGACAAAAAATATTAAATCATGCGTACACAATAACATGACTATCGAGCTCTACGGATAAGTCCTGTTCGCCACAAAGGTCTAAAAAGGTTCTACTTTGAGCAGGGAGGTAGTGTGTAGGCAGGGAATTGCTAGCCAGTATGTAGATACTGTACAACCTCGCTCCAATACCAGAAAAAAACAAAAAAAATAAATCATAATAATGTGGCAAATAATGACTAAAATATTTTCCGCAAGCAAGTATGGAAATTCTTTGATCAAATGCTGATTGTTTGGTGATGGGTTGATTTAAACGTCAATATATTTATCACAATCATGCATAATGCTCATTTCTGATATTTCGTTGAAATCGAAATCTTGTATCACTGGCGCACTGATGGTTGCCCCCCCCCCCCCCCCTACCTAATACAATTCAAACGTGGTTTATTTCTAATTCGATACCAGCGATTTACAAATGTTGCTGAAATGACATGATTTTCCGATTTATTTATTTTCTTACTTTTTCTGTAAATTATACTTTTTTTATGCGTTTGTTGGAAAATGAAAAACTCCCAAATTTACTGTCAGGTAAAAATGTAATGTCTAAAACCCCTGAGCATCTGGAGACTCCGCCCTCGGGGCCCCACTCCAATTAATGACCTGCCAGTGTCACAAATACAACTGTAGGGTATAAAATATGATCATCTGACCGTAATTAAGTGCCTAAATCCCCTAGCTTTGGGCTCTAAGGTGGCCCCTAAATGCTCATGTGACCGTAATGCCCCTGGACCCCAGGCCAATTTACGCTCCACTATACCTGATCGTAAATACTTGAGCTCCCCCCCCCCCCCACCCCCACTTTGAAAAACGTTCCGCGGGGCCTGCAGGTATGTATGAGTCGGTTGGTGATGCAATTTTTGTTCTGCCCCCCCCCCCGCCCAAACGTTATTACTCACTACGCCACTGCATAACAATGAATCAAATAATATTTTCGAAAATTCATACAAGGATTAAGAGTCGGGAAAGGTACAACGAGTCGTCTTATTTCTCTGATAATTTAACGAAACTTCAAAACTTCGGCTTCGCATGGGGAGGGGGAAAACTCCCCCTTTCCTGCACCTACCGCCTAGGGAGCGCTTCGCGCGCTCTGTAAGTGATTCGTCCCCTCCCCCTAAGAGAAAATCCTAGCTACGCGCCTGGATAGTAGTTAGTAACTTGACTGTCATATAGGGTTCTGCCTGTCGTGAATTGTCCTCATTCATGGCAAAACAAAAGCCTTTTTCTTTTAAAGACAGACAGAGGCCTACATCTTTCTTCGTCTGCTTTGTTTATCATTGCACCCTCCCCCCCCCCCCCCCACATGCCTATTTAATAAAGTAGAAGTCAAATCTGCCCCATCCCCCGTCGCTCCCCTTGATATGCCACTATCGCTGAATGCGCCATATAGGTAAACTTAGCTAAACTTGCCCGCTGTTTCTCTGCTATAGCTTGCGTCGTACCTACTACAATATTGTATATTAATAGATTTAACCATGACTTGTACAAGATTTTATTGATTATTGTAAATTAGCAAATATTGACGGTATCATTTTATTTTCAGATTTCAAAAAAGCGTTTGATAATGTAAATCATTCATTTCTTATTGAGACATTGAAATGTATGCATTGCAAGGTTTCCTTTATAGGATGGATTAAAGCTTTACACATACGACAAAACGTGATATTGAATTTACAGAAGAACCCATTAAACATTTAGGTGTTTACGGTCGTAAAAATGATAAATATGTAAGCAGTATGAACTGGGAGGGGAAAGTTGAAAAAATCAATAATATTCTTAAGACGTGGAAAATGAGACAACTGACCTGTTATGAAAAAAATATGTATATACAATGTTTGATATTTCCTCAGCTCGTCTATTTAGGCACAGCTGTATCAATGCCTATTCGTATATGCATAGGACTAAATATACATTTATATGGAATTCTAAACGTGAAAAGGTAAAACGGAATGTTTGTATCAAGTCAGAAAGAAAAGGGGGGCTTGGTATGGTTGATTTGATTTTGAAAGCTAATTCACTTAGATTATCTTGGATATATCAGTTTTTTTAATGCAGATGATGCAATGTGGAAGACATTATTTTTGTTTGGGACTGAAAGAGTTGGCGGGATGCCGTTATGTTTACAGTATAATTGTCATATTAAACACATGAAAATGATATGTAAAAAAATAAATTTATCAATATTTTATATGGATATCCTTTGCACATGGTCAGAAATTCGATATGTAAATAAATTTGAAGTAAAAGATATTCCCAATGAAATACTTTGGAATAATAATAATATTGTAATTGATAACAAACCTCTGTATTTCCCATCGTGGATAAAAGAAGGAATTTTTCAAATCAAACATGTTATAAATCAAGGTACATGGATAGATAACTCTTTATTCAATAACCATTTTGATGTAAAGAATCAGTTGTTTTTATTCAAAATGTCAAAATTAAAAAAAGCATTCCCAAAATATTGGTCACAAAATTTAGGTTTAAACAAAACTTCAAGTCGCAATAAAACAATGTACATTGAAACAACTTTAGATGTTATAAACGTTGAATGTACTGAAGCGAAAAGTTACTATAATTTAATGCTAGAAAGGAAAAAAGAGAAAATTGGTTTCCATTTCTGGCAAAATATTTTAGGCCTACCAGAAATATTTGTTTGGAAAGATGTTTTTCAATTCAAAGTTAATAAGATAAGAGACAATAATATCAACCAATATAATTTCAAATTAATTCATAGGATATTGCCCTCTAAAGACAATCTCTTTATATGGAAAATCGTACAGTCTAACGAATGTGAAATTTGTCGTGAAAAAGAAACTATTGAACATTTTATATTTCGTTGCAAGAAATCAAGATTTTTCTGGAAAATTATCTCAAGAATTATATATTTCATCTTTAAAATAGAAATAGAAATTGATATGAAAATGCTATTGATTAGATATAAAATAGATAACAGAAAATTTACTTTACTTAATTTGTTGATAAATTATGCTCAACTGGTAATATACAAAGACTACGTAAAGCGGGACTTTGGGGAAGTACCAACCAATCCAAAGAGGTTAACAAATAATTATATTTCATCATTGAAATGTTATTTGAAATACAAAGAAAATATAAGATACTTCGATAATGAAGAAGTTAAGAAAGTATTAGAAATGTTATAATGATCATTTTAAGAAATAATGTTGATCTTGTATATAATTCATATGTTTCATTTTACTCGTTTTGTAAATAATATATATGTATTTTGAAATGGAACAATAAAGTCCCTCTGAAGAGGTAAAGAGAAAAAAAAAAACTATGACGCAAGCTAGCTCATCAGTGGTAATGATTACAGTACAGCTTCCAAATAATGTGCAATTAATTATCTGATTACTTCAAAGTGAACAAGCAAAATGTTTGGGAACCTGAATCAATAGAACGCTCAGCAGTTTTAATTCCACCTAAACCGCTCGCCCGGCCATAAACTCGCAGTATCCATGGCTACGCCTTATCAAAAGGGAAGTCCCCTAAAAATATCACGAGCTTCTTTCTTTCGTTGTATGACTTCCCAAATTGTCAAAATCCACATCTCCACAATGATCCACACTGTAAGCCCTGATCACAGCCCCACCCCCCCCCCCTCTCCCACGCCTTTATAATCGGTAATCGTCCTGTCCGTATTTTCTCTCCCAATAATATAGATTGCACATAATTATGTTAATTAATTTAATAGTTTTATTCTTTATACAGGTCCAGAAATTATGATAATATAAGGCCTAAAAACAAACCGTACGTTCTTTTAGAATAATATGTGATTCATTAAATTTTAGTTTAGACGATTTTGATTATTATGGATGCTATTTCTTATAATTCTGTGCACGTAATATGAATACATTGTACTTGGACACTCAACTCGTCCTACGTAAACAGAAAACGAAAAAGATACAACAAAAATAACCAAAGAGAATGTCGACATTACGGTAAAAGACGAGCCGCTTAATGAATCTACAACCAAAAATATGGGTTCATCCCGGGGTTCATCTTGATTTACAAATTTGTTCGTGTCTGAACGGCTGTCAATGGCACGTCGCGAAATCGCAAGTTTTACCAGACGGGGCCCCAAAATCCAATAAAAGATTGATAAGAATCGTGATTTAATCGTATAAAATTTCATAGTACATTTGTTGTAAGAGTACCCAAAGAACCAAATATCCTCTAATGGAAAACAAATGTTTTTGTTCTTGTAGCAGATGCCAGCCGATGAAGAATAACATTGATTACCTTGGTAACGGCATCGTAAGAATGAATTATTTCATAAAAGCTTTTCCGTCCGTCCCCTCTCTTTTCCACATCACACAATATCTCTCTCTCTCTCTCTAGCTTTCTCTCTCACGCCCTCTTTATCTCTCTATCCTCCTCCTCGTCTTCCTACTCCCCTCGCTCTCTTTCTCCTTATACCTTTTTTTCCTCACTCTCTCTCCCTCTTTCTCATCTCACCGCTTTCTCTCACTCTCTCATTTTCAATATATTTCTATTACCCCCTCACTTTCTCTTTCGCGCCCTTCTCTTTTTCTCATCCCTTCATTTCTCTACTTTGTCTCACCGTTTATAGTTCTCTGTCTTTGTCTCTATCGTCTCCCTATTTTTCTTTCTTTTTTTCTCTCTCTCTCTCTTCCAAATTTCTTAACCCCCCCCCCCCTCCCAACCTCATCCCCATCTGACCAGGCGCGCCGGAAGCAGTTTGGGATGGGGGGGGGGGGCAAACATTCCAGGGGCCCACCTTCCAGGGGCAGTGACGTAATAAGTGCCCCTTTTATTTTCACACGTGCCCCATTTTCCCATTTTCCTTTGCAATAAGTGTCCAGTTTCCATTCTTTTAAGGGCCCTTTTTAATCTCTAGTGACTGCCCCTTTTGAAGTACGAGAAGTGTCCCTTTTCACTTTTGATGAATGCCGCTTCACCTCTGATAATTGCCCTATTCGAATATGAGAGATGCCCCTTTACTTTTGACAAATGCCCCTTTTACTTTGGAAGAAGTGCCCCTTCCTCTTTTATTAACTACCCTTTTTTTTAACTTGGATAAGAGCACCTTTTTTATTTTCACATATGACTCTTCCCCTTTTCATAAATGACCCTTTTTACCTCAAGTATCCCTTTTCGTTCTCATAAATGCTACTTTTATCTCCGATGAGTGCCCCTTTTTTACCTCTAATAATTTACCCTTTTATTCAAACACGTGCCTCTTTTTCTTTTTGATAAGAGCCATTTCCCCCCTTCTCATAAAAGCTCCCTTTCACCTCCGATAATTGCCCATTTTTCTATCAACAAATGCACATTTTCCTTTATTATCAGTGCCCCTTTTTCATTCTTATAAGTGCCCCCTTTTTATAGGTCAGTGCCCCTTTTCACCTCTGATAATTTACCTTTTAATAAGGATACATGCCCTCTTTCCTTTAAATGAGGGAATTATATCCCCTCTGTACCTCTTATAATGACCCTATCAAAATCTGATGGGTGTCCCTTTTCCGTCGGCAAATGTTCATTTTCCTATTCTCATAAGGGGCCTTTTTCATCCCTGGTGAGTACCTCTTTTCTGGTTAAAGTAGTGCCCCATTTTCACCTCTGATAATTACCCTTTGTACTTTGACACGTGCTCCTTTTTTCTTCTAATAATTGTCTTAATCCCTGATTTCGGTACGTGTCCCCTTCATCATTAAACACACCCCTTATTTAAGGTGACTAAGAGCAATTTCCCCCAAAGCTCGCTCGCATTTATAGATGATATAATTATGTGACTTATTATAGGTCTTTTCAGTCTTCCGTTATTGAGTATGATCTTGTAAACCCATCATGATTAGGTTTTTTCCTCTTTACAAGATATATGTTCTCGCACTGCAACCTCACAGATCTTAAATTTTGTCCTCGCTCATGAATATTCAGACCATCACACCCAACTACAAATTATGATGCTTAAGCAATATCTTGTATGATTTATAAAGAGAAACAAAAATTGAAATCATCTCTGATAATGTAATCACAATGTAGGGGTATATACCAATGTCTAAAAATTGTATATTTATGCTTTGAGATTTCTTTTTGTAGGTGCCCTTTTTGCCAGTAAATGCCCTTTTTATGTCACCCCCCCCCCCCCGACTCTACCAATCAGGCAATATGTAGTCAACATACATTTTAGGTCGCCCAAGAAGGCTGAATACTATCGTGTTACAACCGCTCAACCCCTCGATCTCTCCCTCCCCATTCCCCCCCCCCCCAAAAAAAAAGTTTTCTCCCTCTCTCTCTCATTTATCATATCTTCCTATCCCATATACCATAGGTGCGCATGAATAACGACATCTCTGCAAAACTAGTCAGGACTAGTCAAAATACTTTGTTGTGAACATTTTCTAAAAAAGGGTAAAAGTAATAATACTGAGCTTTCATGTTCGAAAAGACCAGACGAAAAAAGCGAATCTGCTTTCAATATTGAATTAATATGTTAAGTCCATTAAAGGTACTATGTCCCATTTGCAGGCCCCCAAAATGAAAAGGTTAAATTCCAATGGCATTTGAAAGATGATACTAATTTAGAACTTTCCTAAAAAAAAGGGGAGGGGGGCTTGAAAATGTCTTCAAGTGGGAAAATAACGACTATTAGTTGTAGAATCGACTTAAAAGCTATAGAGCCAGTAAGTAATAGTCTGATTTTTCAGACCATTTACCGAATGGTCGTACGTTTTATGCTGCAAAAAGATTCAATCAGATTAATTTTGGCCATTACAAGAAGTGGCTTATTGATGTAGACAAATGCTGATGTACCCTTACAGCTCATTTTATGTATGTTATTACCAAAGAAGAAAAAAAAAGCCAGTCAGTCACTCAATAGTGTCTGACAGTGAAGTATAGCAAGTAAACGGTTTCCTTGCATAATTTGAATATTAGGACACTGCTAACGTTTAAATTTCACAGATAGGACATACATGAGATATTCAGAATTCCTGCAAAGTTCTACAGAATTTGATGTTGGCTGCAAAAGGGACATATATCTTTAAGGTGTGCTTACACAAATATAGGAAATCTTATTTAAGAGGAAAGATATATTATCATCGTCGTCATCAACATCATCACCATCATCACCACCATCATCATCATCATCACCATCGTCATCATCGTCATCATCACCATCATCATCATCATTCTCATTATTACTATCATAATTTACAAGTACATGACTAAAAAAACACCTTTTTATCAGTAAAATTGGACGGGGTCAGAGACTATTTATGCACTTTAAATTTCGGACACAAGAACCACAAATATCCCTTTTTAAACAAACATGTCGTTTTCTTTTATTTCTGTCCACATTTCCATAAACATAACGCATTCCTATAACATACATGTATGTGAAAGCGTATTCATTCTTGGAATAAGAGTTTTTTATGAGAGATTACATTAGGATAAAATATGTTGTCTATAGAATGCTTTACTACATGTACCCCCTACTGCATTTTATGCTACTCTTCCACTATTTCTATTCTAAAATACAAATAACTAATGTCAAAGCTTCTGCTGCAGAAAAGTGTCTGCAAAGTTAATTTTTTTTCCTTAAAACTCTATTGGGAAAATTAGTAATCTAAAAGTTATAATTGGGAGAATTTTTTTGTTCAATGTTGTGTTTTCTGGGTTGCGTTGCTACCCAAAACCATATGGATTGATTTGTGTTCAGCAACAACAACAACAAAATCATAGTACTGGATTGTATTTGATTGTATTGTATACTACCTCATCCCAGATAGAAACAACAGCTTAGTGCTAAAATACACAGGCTAATACTATGAATTGTAATAAAAGACAAACAATTCATGAAAGTCGTTTAAGACTCACCCATCTTATAAACCATTGATTTACTACGGGTGGCAATAAAGGTGAAAGATAAAGACAAGCATAAAAACTGTGTGTTCTTTGCCGGTTTTAAGGGGGAAAAACGGTAATCATGTTGTCATTGTTTTTATCTAAATTATGGGTTCAAAGGAGTAATTTTCTTTCTTTTCGCCCTAAATTGTGACCGTTTCAGTTTATTATTTTGTTTCAATATTGCATATGATTTTGCAACTCTTGATAAAGTACGACACAAATAGCATCATTTCAATTTCAAATTTCAGTACTAACGAGTAATCGAGAGTCCACGTGCTGTAAATCATAGATGCATCCCACATTCTTTGAGAATCCCACATTTGTTTTTCTTCATTGTTTGTGACCTAGGAACTTGTTGCTTTAATCTGTAAAGGGACCACATCTAGCCCACACACAACCATACAAGATGTTTATTAAATAGAGGGTGAATGATTATTAATAGATCTACCCACTTTCAAGCTGAAGGCTGTCACGAATCTGAGCTAAGAACTAAAAATAGAAAATACAATATATTTCATTTGGGTGACTATTGTTTAAGGTAATCTGGAGTTCTGTTTATAATGAAGTCATTTTTTGAAAGACTAACTCAGTCTCAGAAAATTCAATTTTTTCAAATTGTTGATCATAAATTCAATGGGTTGCTTGGAACTGGAAGATTTAACCTTTTCTATGTCACAAGTGCCAACTGGCACATTCACAAGTGTGCCACAAGTGCCATTTGTCACAAACAACAGGAACTAATCCACAGGGGAATATGCATAAAACATTCAGAGTATAACCTACTCCCAGTCTCAAAGTCATTCTTGGCTACGTCAAACTCTTTCATAATCTGCATGCAGTAATTTTGCAACAAACAAGATGCACTCTGTAAAGTCTTTGAGAAATACACTGTTGGCCATAATGTTTGAATATTTTTTCTTTACCTCTGTTCATGAAATGATTCTGACAATATTATTCATGTTTTTAAAGGATTGGGTATCTTTGCCTCAGATTCTAAACAAAATCCTGGATTTAGTGCATGCTGCAATCATAATTATAAACCTTTAGGTCAGTCAGGTATCCCATGACTTTTACTATTAGATCGCCTGTCTGATTATTATGGTAAACAGGTCACTCAAAGATTTTTACTTTTTGAAGCACTTCTTGATCATTTTGAAGAGCAATTTTTTTAGGGCTTCCATATTACACCATATCACAGATGCTGATAATATGTACAGCCATGCATCTCAGATTTGTACAACTGGAACATTGTTAAACAATGCCTTTTAAAGATAAGTTTATAAATATCTTCTCAGAGCTTCATTGATCCATCTCTAGAACACTTGACATTGATTTTAAAATATATATATAAACTTTATCTATCAAGAAACCTGCAACAATCATTTCATGAAAAGAGGTGAATAAAAATCAGTCCAACTTTATGGGTAACAGGGGACAAAGTGACACAGGGATGTTACTTGAGTAGCACACAAAGAGTTAACAATCTCAAGAAGACTTGGTGAAACATCATTTAGAACTACATGTGCGTGTTAAATGGATAAGCCGGAGCAGCCTAACGTCCCTCACCTATTTTGCTAAACGAGTTCATTCTCTAAACACTTTGATTGACAGAGGCCATTTACTAATTAATATTACTTATTTGTATTTTGTATGGATTCTGCACGATTTATATTTCATAACAACTAGGGGGATACTAACTAGCAATGATGCATTAAAGGGGGAAAAAGCTCCGCTGGTAAAAAGTGATTTATTTCTTTTTCTTGAGTGATGTAGCAGCTGTTGTGAACGGTGCGTACGTTGTCTGGGAGACTTTGTTGACGTAATACAAGCCCACCATGGAAAACAGGAAGCTGAGAAAGATACAAGAATCAAATGAATCAGAAGTAATGTGGGATGTTGATCAAGGTGGAGGTCATAGATCAAAGTCAAACCTTTGACATTGACATCCAAACATGAGATGAGTTTCTAAGAAATCCCTCTTCAAGGTAAAAGCATACATTACCAGAAAACATCATCATGACTCATCAATGGAAATGAGTGGGCTGTTACACTGTTCAGTTGTGTGTGCATTCTCACTCTCAAAAAGATCTACCTGATAAAGGAATCTTTGATTAAACATTGCACGTACCGGTACACAGTTTTTTTTCACTGATGTAAATGAATGTGCCTCGTTACACAGGTATGCAGAAATTCTTAACTCCTGGAACAAGGTCACCAAACCCTTACGTAAAATTACCCCCTAAGACAATTGCCAAAAGACAATATATCATGTGCGACTCCCCCTCCCCCCCCCCCTCCCCACACACACACTCAGGGGTGATTGTCCGACAGGGTAATTTTCTGAGGGGGGGGGGGGGGGGGGGTAATTGTCTTTGGGGGTGGTTGTCCTTGGGGAGGGGTATTGGGGGGGGGGATGAAATAAGAAATAATGCCTGGAGCAATTGGCATCAGAATTCAGAACACCTGTGCAAGCACCATAAATAGAGCTTTCATAATCAAAAAAAAATAAACATGTATCACATACATCAGCTTCCTCATAAATATAGAACAATTTCAGAGAAAGAAACACAAGGACTGCATGTTTTATGTGGAAGCCCATCCTGATATTAAGTTGGTTTTAATAGAAGAAAAAAACATGGCAGAAATAGATCAGTGAAAGTTTGAGCAAAAGCTGATTAAATAAGATGTTAATTTGTTATGGTGCGGTCAATCAAAACCCACATTGGCAACTCTGTGACGTATCTTGCGAGCTCCCCTCCCATTTGCCCTGTACTAAAAATCTTCAGAAGTTTATATTTTCCCTTTCAATCATACATTCACCCTAAATATAATCATAGCAAATATATTTGTAAACATCCCCTGTACAAAACAAAGCTACCCTGTCATCAATAACTAAGAACATGAAAGTTTATGAAATTTTCTGTACAGAGCATATTGGAGAGGAGCTCCTAAGCTACGTCACATTCATAATTCATAACTTTCTGATTTTTCACTGGAATTTGCTCAAAATTTCACTGATCCGTTTCTCTCATATGTCTACTCCTATTAAAATATAAGGGTGGATTTCCCCTTTAAAAACTCCAGCATATCTTTGGTCAGTGGTACTGTACTGTCTTATATGAATGAATTATCTGTCTACATGATTTATAAACATTTAATTGATTTGTCAACATAGCTTTAGAGGACAATCAAACCTAAGTTTGTAATTAGTTCACTTGCATGAAAGCAGAAAAATAAAATAAACAGAATGGGGAAAGTTTGAAACGAATCAATTTAATAACAAGTGAATTATAAATGTTGAAAATATGAGATCACTAAATCTATGCAATTCTCAAACTGGCCATTTGGTCAGTGGATTTTGACGTAGTCACAGACAACCTCTACCATTTTTAGTGTACAAAAATACCACTAATTTCTATTTTTCTCCTATACAGCCCCTTCTCCCTTGAGGAACTACTAAGATGGATTATAGCATAATATTATAGGTCCTCGGAAAAGAAAAGACCCTCCTGAGTATTAAATACATGTTTACAAATAATTTAAGTCATTTCTGTGATGGAACAAATGGGAAAGTTGTCCGGTACTACACCACAGTGACATTATCTATTCAGCCTATTAAAAAATTCCCATAGGTGTCAAATAATCATAAGTTTCTTTAATTTGGTCCAATTTAGTTCAAAATTTCATCAGTCTTCTTCTTTGATTTTTCTGCTTTCTTTGAGAGTAGTTTACTGTTATGTTGGATTCCACCTTAATTCTAGACAATTGATTCACTTACCAAGTTGTGACACACACTCTATGAACTAGACCTGATGCAAACATAGCAGCAGCAAGAGCTCCAGCAACTGCAAAGAAAAACAAAATCATGAGAAAATATTTCTAAAAAAGAGAAAGAAATGATTTGTGCAAATGGTTGTTTTGAGATGTTGTAAATTCTAATTCAATTCCTGATAAAAGATAATGTTAGGATCAATTACTGCAGTAAAGATATCTTTGACCTATAAAGTGTACTACTTTTTTTTTAATAATGAAAACCTGACATTATTCATATTTATTTCAGTACAAAAAGCTTTTCTTATCTTCCCCTCTGCCTGGCCGCCACATATAAAGCATAAGAGATGTCTCTGAATAAAGACATGCTGTACTGCATGTAAACAAAAATGGCTAAACAGTTCAAACTTGCTATTCATTCTAACCTTCTCTCAAATGTTGTCATTGTGAAACTTATTATCTCAGTGACTCAGTCAACTCAATTTAATTTCTTCTTTTTTCCAAACAATCTAAAATTGTGTGGGGATTTACTAATTCCTTGCTGCGAATGTTTCATTGTTTTATTACTACGGCTACTTTTTAACTTTCTACAACTAATATGGAGCTTTCCAGAGACACAAATGAATTCATGAATTTTCATTATCTTCAGTCTCATTTGACTACACATAACCCTAAAGGATGCAAAGTAACACTTACCTTCTGGTATTAGTTTAGCCTGAAATCCTTTGCCAAAGAGCATAGTTTCAATATTACTGATGCACTGCAAATATATCAGTTAAGGGAAAATCACAGTGCAGGGTCAACAATATGATGCTGTGATTTTTTTCATATATACATAATTCTGTGATAATTTCATTTCTTGTTATTTCTGGACCTCAATCACTTTTATCCTACTTGAAATCTGCTATGACTGGGTTAGAAAATACCCAGAAGCACTAATGAAATGACCTGCTGTTATCAGAGAGACATCGTATGCTCTGACTAATGTGTACCGGTAGATTATTCTGTTCCAGGCAAAAATAGGGTAAAATATAGGAATTTTTATTGTCAAGAACATTTCCTCAAAATCTACAATTTTAGTTGAATCAGAATTTTACTGCAGCTTATTTCAGTTAACACGAAAATTAGACCACTGGAATTCGATTTTCATCTCAACTCCCAGTTGCACGAAATTCTCAATCATTTAAATTAATATGACAAACATCTGTTAAAAAACTGTGAAAAAAGGTTGAAAAGGATACAGTCAAAATCAAGATGAAAAGGTCAGCTCCTAGAAAGCCACCAAATATTGTAAGCCATTCTGAATCAGCCAGTTGGATCCGGTAGGTCTGCATACCCGCAAACAGGGCTACTGCTAAGATAGCAGACAAAAGAGCTGACACTCCACTACTCACAGCTGCAAGAGATAATACATCAAAATAACAATGAGTTGGAAATAGTAGCAGGGGATATAAAGAGAAACAAAATACTTTAAAAACTGTGTAGATTATACCGTATAATTACTTGTAAAATACAAATGTGAGTACGTTCTTCTTCTTTGGGTTAAGTCTGCCTCCTTCACAGTTGAAGATTCTTGCAGACTGACAAGTAATTCATTTCATGACCCGTGAATTAGTTTTGTTTTTTAAATGGGTACCCTTGGATATTTTCATTTGATAGTTTATAAAAATACACCCTTATATAATTATTAGTAAAAATATGATGCTATAAAAAAGTTGAGCCCAATGGTTAAGGCTTCAACAAACTATAAAAAAGACCAAATTTAAGTGTTGCCTTTCAACAATAAATCACATGTTTTATACTATTCAGTTTACACATTTGGAGATAGAATTTATCTCAAAATCGAAATGGGTCTGAAAACTAGAGAATATACTTCTGACTATGGCTCGCCAGCTGTGACAAATTACCCATCCCTTTGAGGATTTTACAACATGGAAATAAACACACTTAATCAGTTTAGTAAAAAGCCTTAAGGACTTATTGTCCTATTTTGCCAGCCATACAAAGTAGTCTTACCCAATAAGTGACATGTGATGGTGCTGCACATCGACTAAACTAAGAAGTTCGACAAAGATATGAATTACAAAATTGACATGGCCGGGTCAGAGGCATCATAACTACTTAGTCAGGATGTTGTCCTTGATTTTTGCAGAGAGGGCTTAATGAAACATGTAGCGGACGAGTAG
The DNA here is from genome assembly GCA_035222895.1 of Strongylocentrotus droebachiensis. Lineage (NCBI taxonomy): Eukaryota > Metazoa > Echinodermata > Echinoidea > Camarodonta > Strongylocentrotidae > Strongylocentrotus > Strongylocentrotus droebachiensis. The sequence continues at coordinate 54,784 of JAVYIG010009749.1, read as the reverse complement.
CTTACTAACGCTGATTTAGTCAAAAAGTTAGCTTAGTAAGTTTTGACAGTTTTGAGAAATAGGGAATGTAGAACATTGTGCAATGGGCGCTGTACCATGAGTTTACGCGCTCCCGTTGGCCAATTGAGAGAGGGCCTACTTAACCTAAGCGCAACTTAAGTTCAATGGCAATGTCAATATGTAATATTACGTCACACCAAGGAGATTTTGACATGTCATGCTTTAAACATGTGACGCACTTCACACATAACTGACGCACACATCAGATTACACACACATAAAATAGAAAATCACAAGCTTTCTCCTCGGACCAATATCTTATAACATTGGTAGCCAGTGATAGCCTATAAGAAGGGCCCTGGTCGGCGCCAATTTGGTAAAATGAGGCTGCAATTCGCAGGGATCAGATGAACGTTTATGCGCATGCGGTAAATGTAAACTAAAGTTCTACTTTCGGGGCCCCTGGATTCCGGTATTCCGGTAGCAATTTTACAATCTGACCATGCGGTCAGTATGCGGTCACTTCACATACATTGTAGGTCATAGCATGATAGCCAAAAGTGATGTGGCAATGCAAAGTGATATCTTATATTTATTATAAATCCTTCTCATTATCTTTATCTGAACATGAAGCAAATTCGGGCTGAATGGCCCTCTATTGTAGCGGAACTCCGGGCCAGAGCCTGAGGCGCGGCGACGCGGACTCGACGCAATGAATTTACAAACACAGAAATTATTATACGGGACTACAACATACAAAGCTACCAAATTAGACCTATTTTTTTCTTCTTTTCAAAGCACTATTTCCATTCTCACACCCACATCAATGTTTCAATCTACTAATAAAGTGACATTCATGTAAAAAGTATCTCATTTATACAGCAATTAACGTTTAGAAGTAAAAATTACCCATTCTTATAAGTCACGGTTTTCCACGTATGCAAAGCTGGGCAGGAATATTACAGACTTATGAGATTTTTTTTTAAATAGAATTATTAAAACCGTAATAAAAATACCAATATATGGCAATCATATCATTTGAAAAATATATATATTTTGCATTTATATTAAAATTAGACCTCATTTATGTTTACTTCCATATCTATGTTGGGTTATGGTATTTGATTATTAAAGAAATGGTTTTGGACTAAAGGCTAAATAGGACACAGTGGGCAGTACGGGAAAGCAATACCAATAGACAACCCATAGATCAAATATGTGGCTTATTTTTCATTTTCGTGCCTCAACTCTTGTATATACCTAAATTTTTGTTACTCAATAGAACAAAAATCATTGAATAACAATTGATAACTCGTCAGTGCAATAAGTTGCACATTAATTAATTATGCTAATTTAAAAAAGTTACAGCGCCCTCTTGTGTTCAAATCTTGAGATCTGTGTTGTGCTAATGGGTTCCACAGGATTTTATTGGACTTGGAGGTTTTGTTTCACCCAGGGAATAACACCCAAGTCTGTCTTGGAATGGTTGGTGTTATATTTTTCTTTATTTAAAGGTTAAGTCCATCCTAACAAATATTTTAGTTTAAATAAAGTCAGAAAAATGAAAGGAAGACGACAGTGAAAGTTTTCAGCAAGTTTTGAAAGTAAGCAAGTTATCAATTTTTGAAGGTGTGATTAATGAAACACAACTCGACAACTCCACAATGTAACTTTTTTCTGCTTCTATTCAGGATGGACTTCCCCCTTTGATTAAACAACAAACAAAAACAATCTTGAAAATAAATAGAGATAAATAAAGAGAGAGATTAATAGAGAGGGGAGAGAAGTGGAAAAGAGGGGGGGGGGGGGTCAGGAGATAATGGGGACTTTGGTAGACTGTGGTACTTTTATTTATGTATTTATTCATTTTTTTTTTGGGGGGGGGATATCAATGTGTGCACATGAGGATGCACATCTTTTAATGAGTATAATCATGGTTTCAATGCATTTTGACTAGCAGTATTCATCACTTACTACACAACTTGAACCATCCTTCGGTATCCCATCACAAATATAGCACCCCCCACACTTATACTGAAAACTTCACCCTCTCTCTCTCTCTGGCTGTATGTCTGCCCCCCCCCCCTCTCTCTCTCTCTCTCTCTCTCTCTCTCTCTATATATATACAGTGCATACACACACACACACAAACAATCCAATAAATTAATTTACATTAAAACACAATTTGAACAGGTGTCAAGATAGATAAGCCAAAATTTCCATATTCAATCAATATTTTTAATCATCTTTTAACTACATGTATCTCAAATACATTGCAAAATCACAGGAAGTTTTGACAATGGGGGGGGGGGGGGCATTAGACGTAATGCATAGTATGAAGTAGATTCATTGTAAGAAAAATAAATTGTATTCATGATGAGGTACACTTTTCTGGCTCTTAAAGGAAATTTCCAGGCAGTTTTGTTTTTGTTTTTTTCATAACAATGATCAAACTCATTCCTTAATACCAAATCTATTAAACTGCCCCAACAGATTTTGAACAAGTATAAGTCTACTGTACTAGCAATACAGAGAATTAATTCATACAATGACTTTCAAATGTTCAATATCATTGTGTACTGTTAGAGGGAGAAAATCCATCATTGATTCATACAAGGCATGGAAACCAGACATAAATCAACTTCCTTGCTACTTGCCTTTGATGATTTGATGATTTAATTATATTTTTAACAATATTTTCCCTCCATTACGTTGATGACAAAAACAAGAATTGCCAGATACCCACATTTGTACAGCATAAAACATAAACTTAAACGTGAATACATTTCAATTACTAATCATGGTATTTACAAAATTGTGAACTACTTAATCTCAATCCTCCGATAGTGCACAATTAGAATATTTTTTCACAATGGAACAAAATACTTACATGTCCAGTTCAAATCTATACCTACAATGGTACAATGTATTTATTTAGCAGTGAATAGAGGCAAAAAACACATTTATCTCCCGACATCTACAAGTATTTTCTTCCCTTACATTAACATATTGAGAAACAACTTTCAGTGTCAAGTCATGATGAAAAAAAAATACATGAAGAACAAATACTTTCCAGAATGACAAAGGGAATGACCATTACTCAACATGTATCAGGAATTTTCAAAATAAAATATTGGTTCCTGTTTATAGAGCACTTGTTATGCTTTATGACACTTCTCTTTACCTGCATGTAGTAATACCTAGCAACAAAATATGTACTGCTCTGGTTAGATGGGTACCCATTTACATGTACATGTACACCTGAGTGAAACATGGTAACAATGGATTCATGTTATGTTTGTCTAAATGACTATGTACCATAAACAATTGAATGTGCAGTGCAGTCAATAAACCACTACTAGACTTGGGCATCAAAAACATTTTGCTGGAAGTGTATACATTTACCTCACAAATACTGTAAATGACTATATATTCAAAGTGGTTATAAATTGTTAAGCCTCATCAATCTCTAAAGTTTTCATATAAATCACATGAACAGTAAAATACAACATCATACAAGTGTGACCTTAGTTGTCCCAAACAACTGTGTTTGAACAGAAATTGGTATATTCATATCTTTACCCTGTTTTTGCATGGAAGGATAACTATCATATAGGTATTGGCGTATTGATGTTACAATGCTACAAACTCTTGTATCCTGTTTATAAGTATTACATCTCTTCACAACTTTTGTATACCTGTAATAGCACGATTTATGGTACCTTACTTCTATTGCAACAAGATCTTTCCCACGTATGTGTAAAAGCAATTGTTCATCTTGCTTTAATAAAGCGGCCTCTAACAGATGCCCCCCATCTTTTCTTTCACAAAGAATTAATTTTTCTATTTTCCGTTTACCAGAAGACTGTTCGCGGATATACTTAGCTCCTTTGCAGATAATGCAATGGACTGGCAATACATGCGGCTTATCAAAGTCATGGCTGGTAGAGGGTTGATTTTCATGGGATACTCTCGACCGCAGCAGTCTCTTGGGTGCAGGGGCATCCTCACTTGCTGACACTTCCTCTGGATCTTCTGTAGATGTCTTCTCAGCATCTGTGGGTCTAACAAGAAAAAGAGAAGGAAGAAAGGAACAGACAGGGGAAAAAATACTGATTAAAACCAATTTTATCAAAATCATTCTGATTTTCTGAATATATAACTCAATGTGGTGTTGGTGTTGAAAGTGTGGATCAAGCTGCTGAACCGAGCTCCAACACTGACTGTACTTGAGAAATAGCTCAATACGGAGTGATGTCACGCCTTTTATGTGATCCACTCACGATTTCAAGCGAAAAGGCTATACTACGAAAGTGAAATCAGTGAGAAATGGCATTCAAATTTCATCAAACAGGATGTAAAATCTAAAATCGTATTTTCAAATCAAAAGAGAAAATAGACACATATATAGCTCTGATGATTTGTAAAACATTTTGACTGTAAATTGGATTTCGCTCAACTTTGCTGTGACGTTATCATTTGGTTCATGATCTTAAGATCACCAACACCAACACCGAACTTCAAATCACAAATTTCCCAATCTCTAGGCGATTTGTGTTGGGGAATAGGGAAATAACAAATAAATCGTCAAAGCGAACCATGATACTCGGTTCAGCAGACAACATTCAACAACATATTTTCCGAGGTCAATTTCAACACCAGCCTCATTTCAAGTTCAGTGTTGTGGCTTTTGACACTGAACTTGAAATCGCCAGTAGATCTAAATGTGTAGATGCAGAACAATTATTGCACAATTGCACCTACCGGTGTCTTCTTTTGCACTGCCTCACACACGCACAGATCAAACACTCTCCTTCTCTTCTTTGTCTTTGTACTGTACTGTTTAAATTATTTTAGCAGCATTTAATCATTGTTTATTACCTCTCTTCTTCTGAAATTTTGTCAATGCTCTACTGATTGTCGTTACGTTGCAAAAGTGTCGGTAACATTCAGCATGATATCCTCGAAGCCGAGTATGGTGCTCCCTAGTAAAAGAAAATGTGAGAGATGTAGACTAATAAATAATTTCTATTAAAGTTCAATCTGCTAAAATACAAGAACTGCTGGACCTAGTTTAAGTAGTTAGGCCTATGTAAATCACTGAAATGGCTTAATTTCTTGACACAAGCAAGAGTCAAGAATTAGACTATTTTATAATTTATCTGTAGACGAAAAAAAGTAGAGGGTCTAGACAGTAGTAGTAGGGACAGGGTCTAGTAGTAGTAGATCTAGACCTAGAAAATCTATCCTGTGTAATCCAGGACCATAGACATAGTAGATGAGAGGTCTAGATCTAGTCTGTTCTCTACTACTCTAGACCAAATTTGTAATTTCTGCTCTTTTTTCAAGTGCAATTTTTATTTCAGGGAAAATGTGAACACTTTTCATTTCATGCAGGCCTAGATATCTAGATCTATACCAATATATTAGGTGATAACTTACCTGCATGTTGTCGATGACTGAAGACCGACTTGTCCCACACCTTCACTTTCGTGTACGTGTTCTTGCAACTTCTCTGCAACTTCACTTTCTAAACTCTCTTCCACGATTACCCACTTAGCTGCACACTCCTTACACTTTTGATAGCTTTTATCACTAAATGGTATAATCTTGCTCTGAGTATCGATGACATGTATGGAACAGAAAGCGGATTCACCAGCCTCAGAATTGTCCGTCTCACTGGCATCAAACGACTCAGAAGTCGCCATAGTACACAGTGAAAGTCGCATAGGCGTGCGCATAAAACAAAGAATATGATTGGCCAAAAGCCAGTCACTCCACACATCATGCTATCAGCAACGTATTGTGATTGGTCATTCTTACCGTAGAAAGTGAAAAATTGTCTCAAATTTGTTTTTTGTTTTTTGATATTTTCAGAAAATGTGCAAGTTTTGTTACTGACGAGTTTCAAATGTGACTGTAATAAATATTTTTACACATGTTGACCAAAATACAGCTAGATACAAATTTGAGGCACGAGATGAAAAGAAAATGCACCTCGGCCCGCGGTCTGATATATGCACCCCTTGTTAACACCATGGAGTTACTAGCCTGACCACACATAGAGAATGAAATACATTTCCTAAGTCCTAACAAATTTACGCACTGAAAAATAGGCTTGAGCACTGGTAATGATAGAAAATAAATTCTCACAGAATACAACAAAATTTACACTGAATGTTTAAGATTACAAATAAAGTAACACGTGCCAAACAATTTTGGTAGAAAATGTGAGCATATATAGCTAGGAAATGAAGTACTATAAGTAGGCCCAACACCATACACAGCTCACTATGTGCAAATGAGAGTTGTGGTTTTTATTGAAGATGATTTCCAGCACGTTTTGCGAGTTTGTTTTTATGTTACTGGTTCAAACAATCAATCTACTGCGGGATAAATAATCCAGAATGAGTTATAGCCATGTTCTTTAGACATACGATTTCCATACCAGAGCTCAAGATTAGCTCCCAGATTTCAAATATAGGCCTATCTCTGAACTTTAAAATATAGTACCGGAATTGCGAAACCTAAACAACGATGAGAAATTACAACTAATGATGCCCAATGACAAAACCGACATAAACGCAATAATATATATTTGGAATAAGCGAAATATATTTTTAAAACGAATAGATCTACTGAAAAATAATAAATCTACATACAAATACACATAACATCCCCCCCTCCCCCACTCAGTGTTATTTTATAAGGTACGCATATGCGTGTTCCCTCCTTTTGAAAACACCCCCTAAGTCCGGTGTGTAAAGTCAATTTTGTGTACTACGAGCCGGACTTTGGTGCGTGAAAAGTACCCCTTTACCGGACAATTTGGTAACACGCATGCGGTCATCCCGACCCCGGAGTGGGGGGGGGGGGATAACACCCCACCCCTGTTACAATATATATATATATATATATATATATATATATATATATATCTCAACTCAATCCCTTTCTCCCTCTTTCTGTTGATCTAACCTCCTCTTTATTAGGGTTTTTGCAATCTTTGTTAGATTTCCTTCCCAAATTCTGAATTTCTTTAATATATTTTTAACTTATTAACTTTCTATACAGTCATGTATACTATGTTTCCAAGACGTAGTGTAAAACAGCCTCTGAGGTACTATATACTTCAACAAGCTTTGCTTCCATTTAGTTCCTCTTTTCTCAGTCGTGCCATTATTATAATATTTGTCTTGTTTCATTGTCTAATTTTGTGTAATATACTCATATTAAATTGCAAATAACATTTTATGCCTACCAACGAAGTCCAACCCTATTGCAAACCTTGTTCATACCTCATGCATATTTGAATTTCTTGGAGTAGAGCAAATACTACCATGGTAACCATGAAAATTACTCCTTAGTGGAAAAGAATTCCTGAAATAGTGACTGAAATAGTAAAGGCTATGAGACGATAACCATCTTCTTATTTTGGAAGCTTTAGTAAATAATAGATACCCTACGAATCTGATTTGTGTATGAAAGTGTGAGTTTAAATGTCCTCTACATAATGACGCAAGTTACAATGAAGGGTTTCATTCTCCGTAATTGCATTACAGAGTTTTGGTCTGGGGTCATGAATTTAGTTCAAAATTAATGAACATATTAGAAGAATTACATGCGATTTTACAATATTCAATGACCGTTGTCGCGGTTGAAATCGAGTCTAAATTGATGAAAATGTAAAGAAATGAACTCTTCATGTTGTATAGCGCCCTCCCAAGACTGATATTACTTAATCTTTAAAAACAATGCTTTTTGACTACAATCGACCGATTGAATTGAAATGATAGCCCTGCCGCTGTCCTCCCTCCCCCCCACCCCCCCCCCCCCCGCGGCCCCTGGAGTATTCATGTTTTCCTGTGGTGCACATTGTTACCACACAACATACACAGGAATATCTGATATGCCACACGTACATTGTGGTACTGTACCATAGACTTATGTGATAAGGAGGTCAGTATCCTTTCCAGTCGTTAAAGGTAATCCAAAGTGTTGGCACATTTTGAAAATTGGCTGGATTGTGATTCTTTACAATTTTGTATATATTTGGATGCCCATGTGGATGTATTATAAGCACAAGAAACTTTAGCCCCTAAAACACTTAAAATTTCAAAATATGTAGTTGTGATATATAATTTTCGAACGGAAATAGCCAATCGGTCGATTTTAGTCAAAAAAGATTGTTTTAAGGCTTAATTAATATCTTGACTTTGAGAGGGAGCTATATAACATAACGAATTTATTATTTACAATTGCATAACTTTAGACTCAGTTTCAACAGCGACAACGATCATTGAATATTGTAGGATCGCATATGCTTCCAAATATGTTTATTTGAACCAAATTCATGACCCCATACCAAAACTTTGTATTACCTTTAAGGAGAATGAAACCCTTCATTGTAACATGCGTCATTATGTAGAGGACATAAACTCACACTTTCATACAACGATTATGTTTGTAGGGTATCTATATTTACTAAAGCTTCCAAAATAAGAAGATGATTATCGTCTCATATAATTATAAGCCTTTTTTAGTTAAACATCAGATTTCTCTCTTGACGTCACTATTTTAGAAATTCTTTTCCAGGAGTAATTTTCATGGTTGCCATGGTAGTATTTGCACTACTCCAAGAAATTCAAATATGCATAAGGTATGAACAAGGTTTGCAGTAGGGTTGGACTTCGTTGGAGGGCATTGTATTAATCATTTCTATATTTGGCACTGGCGTTCATTTGACTATTTAAGTTGATGTAGAGTATTATTTTCAGTTATAACCGTATCTAAAATTGAAGCATACAGGTTGAAACATACCTTACACCGACTCCAGGGATAAAAGCCAATATTTCAAGCCATTGCAAGATAATTCTGGAATCAAAATGGGTTATCAGAAGATTGTCATCAATGGAGGGATTCATGATTGGTGTATTCTTGTCATATCGCTGATCCTGCTTCTAGTAACATCATCGTCAGCCACCTTCAACCAAATATGTAAGTACTTTTATCTGCTTGCTGGTCCAATATCTAAAATCCATTTGTTCCAATTCCTTTCCCAAATGCGAATCAACATAATTTTAAGGAGCTAATTATATTTCTCGATTGAAGCTGTCACATTTACTCATCAATAATTTGCACGGTTTTGAAAGAGTTAAACTGTTTATAACTTGGCTTACATTGCAAGAAAACAATCTTGACATTTTAAAACAAAAATAAAATCTTGGAAAAGCGGCATCAATAGAGCAATGGAAAAAAAAAGAAAATAACGGGACATTCCGTCCCTGACATGCACAACACGATTTCCTTATTATTGTTGTTGGATGCTTGTCAGGGAGTTTTTGGAATTGTGATCCCTCGTATGATACCAAATCCTGGATTCGCCCCTGAAAAATTAACTTCAGGAAATGAAAATATTGGGTTTTATATTAGTTTTGTTTTTAAAGTCGGAACGCATGTCAGTATCTAATTATACAAAAATAAAGGCCACATATATATTGTATCGGGGCTAAGGATACAAATGCAAAAAAGAGTGAAATGAATCAATTTATCTTGTAATTTGCTTTCTGATGACAAAGGTAAGATAAGAAGTATGATATTTGTTTTCAAAGGTAGGAATTATCTTGGGTAACCCAAATGGTAAAGAAGAAACTACCAAGTGCTTAGATATTGAATTTAAATATTGAAAAAACTAATTCAGAATTACAAATTAAATACGATTGTATAGACTGATTACTATGTCAATAATATCACGACAAAGGAGAAAACTTATGATGTAGTTTTGGTTTTTAATGGTAGCCTTTTGATTCTATTGTATGCAAAAACGTCTCATAATTGGAAGACAAATAACTCCGCAGTGTTTATACCTATATTTAACTTGCTGATGATGTCACAATAGGAACAAGATGGTCATCATTGATGGAGGGGGTGGGTTATCAGTTTTATGAAACGGATTTTCACTTCAATAACAAGCTACGATAGTCGTAATCAGATTTGTCATAGATATCAGATTTGTCATAGATATCAGATTTGTCATAGTCGTAAGTCAAAAGCTTTATGAAACACCCCCAGATCTTAGCAAGATTCGAAATGGGCGACTTTCTTTCTTTCTTCACATGAGCATAATTACACTTGTACTAACATTGTGTTTAATTTATGTGTTTCTTGACGTAGCCGATATAACTCTGAATGACGTACCTGGAGTTTGGCGAGGAATTCCCGAGGTGACCATCGAGACAGTAGGTTCTATCGTTAGCAGAGATTGTCAAATCTGTGTGGATGACACTTACTGGAACACTGACATTGCTGATATCGTCTGTCAGTATAATGGTCAGTAAGGCTTAGTTCTTTACATGCTATGGTACAATGTCACTTAGTTACGCCGACTTATACTCATATATATTCCGAATATTACTTGTTAACAATAATGCTAACTGGAAGTGGACATGCTGACTGGATATTTCTTGTGAATTTGTAAAGTAATATATCTAAAGTGTACTTAAAATTGACATAATGATTTGAATATCTGCTTTAAATTAAGTTTTCATCTTTTAAACAATGATATTGTGTATTATTACAAGCACCAGACGTGTATGATAAAAGCTAATTTAAGGGGGAAAAGACCCACGTGTTTATTATAATCATGACGTGTGTCTGCATGCTTTACCAACCCGATGAGAATTTTAACTCAACATGTTATGTTTATCAAAGAAAACAGAGAACACGAGAAAAAAGTCTGGTATTCATCTTTTGACTTGAAGGATTCGAAGGCTCTATGATAGTTAAAAGGGATACAACACCTGCCGAAACTGGCCCCTTCTTATAGATTTAGATGGTTACGCGGTCTGCAGAAAGACCAACAACTCTGAACTACCACTTGAGTGTGAATTCAGAGAGACGTGTGCGAGGGTTCCTACGATATCCTGCTTAGGTAATAATAATAATAATAAAAACGTTACTAATAAAGCGCTTACCACCGAAGTCTCTAAGCGCTATACACACAAAATAGACTGATATATAATAACATCTTATACAAAACTAAAAATGCAAATAAACCTACAAATAACAATACATATGGAATACACATCAAAGTGAACAGAGTTAATTAATCATCAAACGCAATTTTGAATAAATGTGTCTTGAGACTAGTTTTGAATAGGTTAACGGTTTGACAGTTTTTTTACATTTAAAGGTAATTTGTTCCAAAGTTCAGCAGAAGCTTTGCGAAAGAAGCGATTACCATAAGAGAGAGTTGACACAGAAGTAGATACGAGGTTTAATTGTGAAGATGACCGTAAATTGCGTGAGGGTTTGTATTCCTCGATTAATTCTTGCAGATAAATTGGTGCCAATTCATGAATGCATTTATAAGTTAAAACTAAGATTTTGTACATAATGCGGTACGTCACCGGCAACCAATGCAATTCGCGAAGTACTGGGGTGATGTGTTCACAAGAACGTGTGCGTGTTACAAGCCTGGCAGCAGAGTTTTGGATTCTCTGGAGGTAAGTACTAAGCATCTTATTCGTAGTAATACGAGGTAGAGCAAATGGAACAAAACTTACCCGGATGCTCTATTAACAATTATTACAAATTCTATTTCTGTCCCGTTTTTGAACCCCAAATGATATCAACCTCGTTTCTTTTCTTTTCTTTTACCTTTTTTAAAATCTTGTTTTTGAAGTCTGTGGAGGGGGGTGGTTCAAAGGCCTATGTCTAACGGTTTAACACACAACACGACCAGGTGAACCTACCCATACTGACATACATGTATCATGTTTTGTTGAAATAGGCATTAGTTTCAAAACATTCTTTCCCCTCATTTTTCTTCTCAGTTCCAGGTTATCGGGGCTGTTACTCCCACACGGCTGCCGAGCCGTTCTTTTCCGATGGTGTGCAGGCAGATTTAGGGGATCAGCAAGTTACTATCCAGACCTGTGCCATCGCATGCTCTAATACTAATAGTCCATATCTAGGACTTACTAACGGTCAGGACTGTATCTGTGGATCAGTACTGGGTGATCGAAGTAATTTAGGGGGTTTGTGATCTGACATGCCAAAGAGATGATTTACAGCAGTGTGGTGGATCAAATGCTATCTCCGTGTATGGTGGTATGTGCTCTTAATAAATACCTGAATTCCAACTAGATTTTCACAAGCCTTCTCGAGTACTAGTGTTACTAATCAAACAACTGGATGACGATGCTGACGACATACCGATCATATTGATTAAAGCTTTGTTGATATTATAAAGTAATTTAATAAAGCAAAACAAAATCAACAACAGCAACAGCAACAATAACTTGGTATATTACCTTTTGGTGATTTAGTAGAATAAAAGCATTGATCAACATTTAATATCATCATCATCAGAAATTGAATTAAGGTTTTCTTGGTTTGTTCTGTCAATTTTGTTTTAGCGGATGTGATCGGCCAATGTGGCACATCTGAGCCTGTGGAATTGACTCCTGATCAACCATATTTCGTAACATCTCTGGTAATAAATTGTTCTGTTTTGCGTTTGTGGAAATCCTAGAATAAATATTATGTTAATGGTTAAAGGGCACTCCTACCTTGGTGATAATTTCATTTGCATTAAAGCGGAAATAGAAGAGAAATAGAATGGCGAAATTTTGTAATAAATCTGACCAATGGTAAGGGGGTTATTAATGTTTGAATCTCAATTTTAATGGCGAATTGTTGAATTGAATTTGACGTAGTCATAGACGACTCTCCCGGTTGTCGCGTACAATATTATCATTGATTCCTTGGAGGGGGGGGGGGGGGTGTTCTCCTAAACGCCTTCTCTCTTGAGAAACTATTTAAAAGTACGTCACAATCGGCCAATTTGGAGTGCCCATAATTATGTGTAGTTATTACAACTTTAAACAATCCATAGATTTCTCATTTTTTGGTCGGATTTAATTCAAACTTTCAGTAATCTGTTTTTCTCATTTTTCCCTGCTTTCTAATTAGAGCAATAATTGTCTGTTATTATTATCATTAATAATTATCATCATTATTATTATTACTTTTTTATTATTATTATTATTATCATGATTGTTATCATTACTTTTAATAGTTATAAATGTTGTTGTCGTTGTCTAGTAAGTTTGGATTAGCCAAAGGCTCTATTCATTTGGCAGGCTTGTGGAGTTTGTTGCCGTTTGGTCTAAGACCGGTTCGTCTAATACCAAATTGGTATATTCCCATATGGTCAACAGCCATCCCGTCTACTATTCAAATGGTACAATAATGATATCGTCTCATTATCATTAGGTTTAATGACCATTTGGGCTAAAAGCCATCTAGTCTAAGTCTACTAACCATTCGTTCTACTGCTTAATTAGTCTAACTTCCAGTCGGTCTATTTCCCACTTTGTCTAATCCTCATTGTGTATACTATCCATTTGGTCTAATAATAATATATTCATAAATAATAACAATCATCAAATGATTATTTGACCTTATCGTAGATGAATTGGGCAATAGATAAACTGTGAATTAGACCGACTGCATGGAAATTAGCAAAAACCCAAATGGTTAGTTTGAATAATTGAAAATTAGACCAAATGGCTATTAGCCTAAATGGTCATTAGACCAAATGATATAAGAAGACGAAATGATTATTAGACCATTTGGATAGTAGACGGGCTGGGTGTAGACCATGTGGGAATAGACTAATTGGGTAGTAAACGAACTGGTTGCAGGCCAAACGTCATTTTACCGTTTGGGGCCATGCATGCTATTTAATATTCCAAGAACACAACGATGATTAGACGGACAACACTGTAATTACACTTTCAAATGTCAAAGACAAGATATTGAACTCTCGTCTCTTCTCTTTACGTTTCTCCACCCCCCCCCCTTTTTTTTTTCTCTCTCTCTCTCTCGGGGATTTCCCGGTAGGTACCAGTATAGCGCCGGATCATGTACCTGGACACTGGGGATTAATGTTACAGCTTTCCACAACCTAGAGGTATTGACGACATTCGACTTAGGTGGTGGCAACCAGCTTAGTATAAATGCTAAGACTTTTAGGGCCACCTATAGTGGCCCCGATGGAACATCTAGGATTGTAAGAGCTCCTTATGTACACCTACAAGACACTATCACGGTCAGTGGCGTAGACAGGTTCGTACACCTGGGGGGATGACTCAGGGGCGGATCTAGCTTTTTGCTAAGGGGGGGGTGACCAAAATAATGACGATGCGGAGCATCGTCCACGAGCCGCGAAGCGGCGAGCCGATTTTTTTTTGGGTGTTTATTTGAACCCCGTAAGTGATGTTTTCCTGGCATCTATTAACACAATGGAGACCATAAAAAGCAGTGCATGATAACGTCTTTTTAAATCAAGTAACAGTTAAATACACAGTTATATCCAGAGTTATCATGTGTTTGGTTAAGTTACCAGATGAGTTGAATATCTTCTCACAATATTTGCACTTGAAAGGGTTTCTCTCCAGCGTGCGTTCTTTTTTCTTTCTTTTTTTTTCTTTTTTTTTTCTTCTTTTTTTTTTTCCTTTTTTTGTTTTGTTTGTTTTTTGGGGTCGCCCAAGGAGGGGTTTAAACCCCCCTAAACCCTCCCCCGTAGATCCGCGCCTGTTTAATCTTGTGGTTTCCAAACCACAAGATAACCACAAAATACTTGTAAGATTTTCTTTTTTTTACCGTCTGAATTGGCTTTCACCGTGTGAATGCGGCTAATAACAATAAACACAATTACAATAATGATGAGGATTATTATTATCATCATCATAATTATTATTATTATTAATATTATAATTGTTATCATTATTATTATTACTATTATTATCATCATTATGACTTATTAAGTAAGCAAATATCATTCCCCCAAACCTGGGGGGGATGATTGTACATGCCATCCCCCCCCCCCCACCTTGTGAGGTGGGGGGGATGCATCCCCCTCATCCCCCCCCCCCCCCCCCCCGTTGTCTACGCCCCTGATCACGGTTACTTTTACTGTCTCGAGCCCTTCATTACTAAATGACTTTCACATCAAATTCAGTCTTACACGTGAGTATTTCTTCAATTCAAATTGGAATTAGGATGAACATGATGTTACTATTATAATATCGGTTAATGTCCACAATTTTTTTGCGTAAAATGAAATACACAAAGAAGAAGATGGTATCGCACTATTGCCAATAAATGAAATCAAATTCCCATTGTCTGAATTTTCGGTAGACAGAATCATTAACACAAACTAAGCTTATTTGTGCATGTATAACCTCCCTGGCCAAGAAATGAGTATGTATGAATGTATATGGGTATGTGTGTATGCATGCATGTATTTTATACTCTTAGATATTCATCGGTTATGTTACAAAAGATATGATACCAAAACAAGTTCTTTAATTTACGAAAATTTCGTTCGTTTAGGGGTCTTACATGCAGCGAACCGTTAGGCCTAAACAAAAGATGTTGATTTGCCCTTTACGTGCCAAAACATGGGTCGGTTGGTCGGGAATTTTTTATTTTTTTTCCTTTTCTCCCTCTTTCCTCTAAAAAACGTTTTTTTTTTTTTTTTTTCTTTTTTAAGCTGACCGTAGATTTCAAAAAATTTGGGTCGGTAAAGGGCAATACAATTTTGTTTAGGCCTTATGAAGGACCTAGCAATTATAATTATTGAATGGTATAATCACTAATGGCTCCAACCGGTCCGTGATTAGACAAATTGCTCTCACTTTCCTTTAGAATAATTCCAAACATATTTACTGTGAATATACTATCCTCCTATACAGTCATGAAGGGTTCTAGGAGAATAACTTCCTTGGCAATCACACCTTGGCAAGGACAGGTACCTCCCCACCCCCCCCCCCCCCCCCCCCTCCCGAGGACAACCAGTCAACCACCCTCGCGGACAATTATCCCCCGAAAAAAAAACTTTTTATTAAGACCAACTTACTATCAGGGTGAACTTACCCTTTAATGAACAGGGGGTAATTGTCCTGAAGGTTGGTTGTCCTTGGTTAGATGGGGGATGATTGTCCGCGGGGGTTATTTTCAGGGTTGGGGGGTAATTGTCCTCGGAGGGGGGGGGGGAGTAATTGTCGACGGGAGTAATTTTCCGGGGAAAATTCCCCGGGGGTTGATTGTCCAGGGGGTAATTGTCCTGATACGGTCATGAAAGTATGTTTCTTAATCGTTTCTTCATGTCTTATTTTTTATAATGTAACAAAAATATTGTCGTCCACAGCTAACTCCATGCATACTAGCGCTCCTGATGTGCCGACTATCTCGAACGTTGAACGTACTGGACCTACTACCGCTGCCCTTAGCACGTTAGGTACGCCGTCATTGATTGTATGCAAGGTAGTCGAAGACCCAACATCGGATGAAGACAGTGAATGCCCCTCCTGTTTCTACTTAATAAAAGCCAAATACATTTTAAAAAATCAACCTTCTACTGCACCCCAACCACCGTCTTTGTCTGTTGTGCGTTACGCCACTGCCCCTCCCCCTTCATCAAGAAATTCTGGATACGCCATTTGCTAGGTTTCCTTAAAGGCACACTGTCCTACTTGTAGCTACTTGCTCCCTCTATATAGAAAACTTCCCAAATCGGTGCCTGTTGGTCCCCCATGATCCTCTTTTTCTTATGTTAAATGAGAGCTGAGTTAATGAGATAGCCACCTGTCACAGTGACCTCGATGGCTCGCTGTGTGGTCTAATCCCTTCTAGCTGCAGTAGTAACGCCTACCTTTAAACTAACGTTCGCCCGTATTGATTTTTGAAAAGTAGGCTATTATTTAAATAATAGATGTGTTAGAAGATTTTCTCCCTAACCGAAAAAGGTTCCTTCGCCTTTTTCAAGATTCAAGGGCCTCAAACTCAAAGAGTTAAAATCTTCTTAACGTAGATAAGTAACGCAGCGTGGTTACACTTAGTAATATAAAATCATTGATGAACATTATCATCATCAGAATTCGAATAAATATTTGTTCTTCCTTTTTTCTGTCCTTTTTTATTTAGCGGATGTGACCGGCGAGTGTGGAACATCGGAACCTGTGGAGCTGATTCCCAATCAACCATATTACGTAACATCTCCGGTAAAAAATAATCTCATATTCTGTTTTGCGTTTGTGGAAGTCTCAGAATAAGTATTAATGGTTAAAGGGCAATCCAACCTTGGAGATAATCTCATTTGCAATATAACGGAAATAGAAAATAAACCGAATGGCGAAAGTTTCAAATAAATCGCACCAATAGTAGGGGAGTTATGAATGTTTGAAATGTGTGATCAATACATTTACCCGAATCTCAAATTGATTGGCAAATTTGTCAGTGGAATCTGATTTAGTCAAGGACAACTCTCTCGTTTGTAGTGTACAATATCATCATTAATTTCTTGACCTTTTTTTAATTCTAAATTATTATTTTTTCTTCCCAAAATGGTATTTTTTAAATTTTTGATGCAGGATATAAAACAAATAAACCATGCCTTCCATGGGCCTCGGTGACTCCAAAAGTACCATTTGTTTCGGGGCTGAGCCCCTTAGCAAATAGTACTATTGGGGTCACCCCTTGCGCATTGTTTTAACCAGAACCTCTCAAGACAGTGTGTTATACCCCTATAGAGATATACTCTGTGCTGTGTTGTACCCCTATATAGAGATATACTCTTTGATGTTTGATGACTCACTAATAAATGCCCACTCCACTTTAGTTAGTAAATGCCCACCCCTTTGTTCCTAACTTTGTATTGTTTAGTAAGTTTATATGAGTTTGCTATGTCCAGTGAGCACAAAGAAACTCTACCCTCAGAATTACAGACTAAGGATTAATCCCCCAGTTTAGTAAACATTACCCTACCAGCATAAATGGACGAACTTGGAGATTAAGACTTGAGCAGGGATCGGTCAGCATGAATAGTGTACAACATGTGTCATTCTACATTTTGAGTGAGCACTGAGTACACCAACTGACTTGTTTCTCCTCATCTTTGATTATTTCCAGGTAAGACAATATCATTTCTATCTATGTATTTTGATATTAGTATGTATACATGTATATTGTTTATTTTATGTATTCATGCTAAAGTAATACATTTTACTGGTATTCCATCCATAGTAGTTTAGTAGGTTATTAAACAAGTGAATTATAATGCATTAAGATATAAAGCATGATGCGCAGTTAGCTTGTGAACAGTGTAAGTAACTGTCTGTTTGGCTTTCTATTAGTTAGTTTGTTATAGAGTACATAGTCATTTTGATGTGATGATTAAAAGTGTCATTACTAGTTTTGAGATTCAGTTTAGTAGTTTGTTGAACTACATTGTAAGGTTCATGTTGTTTCATATAGGTTTTACTGGATGGTATAATGGAACTTGTATTAAATAATACTTGATTATTTAAGGGAGTTTACTTGGATACTGTTTGATAATAATAGTATGACTTCTTTATTAGTATGTATGTTCATGAGAACATAAGGATAGTTAAAGGAAAAGTCATGGTTTATATGAACATGGTATCTTTAATATAAACATGATCCGGGTTCGTGCTCGGGTTGGTATATAATGTATATTGTAATTGGTTAGCGTACAGAATACATTCACAGGTAGTATTTAGCAATTTCAAAGGAACATGCTTAAGGATGAAATTGTTAAGAAGTGTGATGTACAAGACGTTTGATATTAATTGCTATGGTTATGTATCCATTAGGATAATAAGACGGAAAACATTATAATTCTAGAATGTTTGTTCTTACAATATTGCTATTGTATGATGATTTCTGTTATTTGTTGATATTTATTATGGAGATAATAAATGTGTGATTTCTACATTTTGAGTGAGCACTGAGTACACCAACTGACTTGTTTCTCCTCATCTTTGATTATTTCCAGTTATTTACAGTAACCATCCCTACACGCCATAGGGGTGTAACATTTTGGAGGCACTGCCCGGATGATGTCACCAGTCTTGATGTTCTCGATGAACTAAAGCTGCAAGTCATCATCCTATGAGACGAGCGGGGTAGACTGACCTGATCCAGACCAAGCCGCTTCTCACCAACTCCTACAGTAGCCAGAGCGTCAACAACCAGGATGGAGGGCCTTAAAGATGATGTCACCAATGGACTAAGAGGGTGCAGCATAGAGGGACTCATAGATGTGTTGACGGCCCTGGGATTGCCAGAGGATAAGGTGAGTGTAGGTAAGGAAAAGGGTAGGTCAGAGCTCGTGAGGCTTGTTACCAAGCATCTGAACAGCGACGAGATGGCGGACAGCGCAGACCATGGAGAGGCAACATGGAAGATGGTAGCAGATGCCATTGGTACAAAGGATGAGGTAAAGGAAACCAAGCCAGAGACAGAGGTAGCCTCATCCCCATCGACCATTGGTAGGGCCCAACCGGAAGCGACGCCTTGGCGAAGGGAATTCAAGATTTCCGGACAGGTTGGGGAGGCAGGACAGAAAGAGAGGTTAAGTTTTATGAGCCTCATCCACCAGATCGAGCGGGGAAAAGAGAGGAAATACGCAGATGAGGACATCGTTGACGCCGTGATTCGTGCCATGGCGCCTGGCCTCACCCTAAGGGCGTATTTAGAGTCGAAACCCCAGCTCAACCTTCCCACCCTCCGTCGGCTCATCAGATCCCACTACCAAGAAAAAGAGGCAACGGAGCTGTACCACGACTTGAGTAGGGCTGCACAAGGTCAGAGGGAGTCGCCCCATGATTTCTTATTAAGGCTGCTCGCCCTAAAACAAAAAATCATGTTCGTGTCACAGGAGGCCGGGTCGTCATTTCGGTATGATAGTTCTCTATGTCACATATTAAGTGCAAACAAACTAACAAAGTAGTTGAATTCCATAACCATAGTCTGGTGTTTATTCCCCGCACTGGGTATCAAGTCTCGCGTATCGCATATACATTGCGCACATGCGATCTGACCTCCTGAGGTCACAGGTGTCACATTTGCATAATCTGATACATATTCATTATCATGACATCCCTCCTTTGCCAGAATGAAACTTTATCCTGGTCAATTTTTCTACTATAGTTTCACTGAAAATTCTTGTAATCTCTCTTTTGTTCTTGTGTTTCAGCCATATGTCAATTACTGAAATAAACATGCTTTGGTGCATTTGCTTTTGTTTCTTTCTTTTGTTTCTTTTTCTTTTTTTTCCTTTTTTTTTTTTTTTAGAACAACTTCAACAAAACTATTTCTAACAACAAATTTATCTGGTCGATAAACTTTTCCCAAATGTTTTATCTTCCAAACAACTTTGTTGAACAACATACAACATAACATGCAATATAATATTTTTCATGCACTATCTTTCATGCATCCAGTCTGTGGTCCAAATAAAAGTTCAACTGTTCACTGGATACTATTTGAGTTCTAGTTTTGAGTTTGTGTAAATCATCCGTTATCTCCAAGCGTTCATACGACTAGCTGAAGCTGACGTTTCTGGAAATACTCTCTTCGATGATTGAATCCATTTTTGAAAACTGATCGATGCTCCAACTCAAACTTGTGTTTTTCGCAACACCTATCACATACAATAAGGGCAGCGTTCGGCGTACACCCTTTTACATTGATTAATGTATGTGTAATATTGAAACATATATATCAGAACTTATTATTTTAGCACATAACACAACTTCCTCGTACGCTTGGTTTCCATGGTGATTTCTCCAACATGTCGATTTCACAAATATGGGCAGCGCAAGGCGTACACCCTTTAAATCACAACTTGGCATCAACCAATGATTTCCAAACATTTCTCCTTGGCACATGTAGTTTCAGATATCACTGTCGCTATTTTACAAAGAGCTCATCCCCACCATATTGATCTGGAATCACACAAAATCATCATATCGCTTAGGGAATCTTCTCTGGCGTTGTGGTCTACTAGCTGCCATAGGAACGTTGGTGTTTGTTGTCTCTGCCTGCGTGTCACCATCTTGATGTGTCTGGTCACCGCCTGATGTGTTGCTTGCTGCCTCTAAGTCTGGACCTCTGGTCACCGCCTCAGGAGTACTGGTCACCGCCTCAGGATTGCCGTCCGACCCTTCAGGAACACCGGTCACCGCCTCAGGATTGCCGTCTGTCCTCTCTGGATTGGCAGCTTCGTTATGAGTGTCTCGGGACATGTATCTTTTTACACTTGATACATTCCTTTTGTACAGGACTCCTTCAGGAGACTGAACAGTTACCATACTTCCTGTTCTTGCTGTCACTGTGTATGGCTGGTTAAAGTATGGCGTGTCTAGTTTCCTCCTTTCATCACGTCTTACTATCACCTTATCTCCTGGCACTATGTCAGAATGTACAGCTCCCCTCTTCAGATCTGCATAGTGTTTTGCACCACTTTTCATTTGGAGGTCTCTGTCTCTCAGTTCCTGATCCTCACTAATGTCCTGGATTTGTGGTAGTTTAGTTCGGATCTTTCTCCCGAACAACACTTCTGCCGGGCTTTTCCCCGTTGTCGAATGATTACTAGCCCGGTAGACTGCGACGTAAGTCAATAAGGCCTCTTTCCAATCTTTGCCTTCTGCCTTTTCACTATACTCTGGTTCTGTCTTTCGACCTCGCCGTTGGCTTGCGGCCATTTAGGAGTCACCCGATGGTGGTGAATTCCTGTAATGTTCATGTACTCTGCGAAAACTTCTGCGATGAACTGGGGTCCATTGTCTGAGTATAACGTCACAGGTAACCCATGTCTGCCAAAGATTTCAGCCAGGGCTTTGACTGTCTTCTCTGCAGTGGTTGATCATCCTTCAGCAATCTTGACAATGGATCTGCTATGTTGGACTTTCCTGCGATGTGGACTACCCTGTACTTGTACTGTTGAAGCCTCAGAACCCACCGCTCTATTCTCGCACATGGCTTAGATCTCGGTGAATAAATGACTTCAAGCGGTTTGTGATCAGTGACTAGATCAAACTCTATTCCATACAGGTACGCATGGAATCTCTCACAAGCCCACACAAGTCCAAGGGCTTCTTTCTCCGTCTGAGAATATCTCCTTTCAACGTTACTTAACGAGCGGCTGGCATACGCTACTATCCTCGGGCCATCAGCATGCACCTGCACCAGCACTGCCCCTAAGCCAACTGGACTGGCATCCGCTATGACCTTTGTCGGTGCATTTAGATCATAGTAGCCCAGGGTCTCTGCACTCATTAAGCTTTCCTTCAGCGCCTTAAACGCTTGTCGTTGTTCATGACCAAATTGAAATGGCGTGTCCTTTCTGGTCAGCTTTCTCAGTGGATCTGCCAATGTAGCAAAGTTCGGAATGAACTTGGCGCAGTAGTTGACTAGCCCCAAGAAACTTCTCATCTCAGTTGCATTCTGGGGTTCACGGGCCTCTGCGATTGCTTTCACCTTGGCCAATCCTGGGTTGAGTCCCTCGCTAGTCAGTCTGTGCCCCATGAAGTCCAACTCAGAGACACCAAACTTACACTTTTCTGCATTTGCAGTAAGTCCTGTGTCCCGCAGTCTGCCAAGCACCTGCTTCAACCTCTTGTCATGCTCTTTCTGGGTCGATGCATGCACAATGATATCATCTGATATGTTTGCAGCTCCTTCTATACCAGCTATCACCCTGTGTATCTCATATTGATAAATCTCTGGAGCAGCATTGATTCCGAACAACAGTCTCTTATAGCGGAACAACCCACAATGAGTGACAAAGGTTGTCACCTCTCTCGACTCCGGATGTAACTCCAGTTGGTGGTACCCCCACTTCAGGTCTATTTTCGAAAAGACCTTGCTAATCGACAACTCCTGTAGGACTTCCTCAATAGTGGGAATGGGGTGACGTTCTCTTACGATTGCTTCGTTCACTCTCCGCATATCGATACAAAGTCTAATTTCGTCATTTCGCTTGGGAACAATGACAACTGGGCTTACCCATGGCGTGGAGCATTCAACTGGCTCAATGATGTCAAGATCGATCAATTCCGCGATCTTCATCTCGACATTCTCTCTCAGTCCAAACGGGGTCCTTCGCACAGGTTGGGCCACTGGCTTCACCGTTTCATCCACTGCTAACCGCACTTGTCGGCCCTTCAACTTCCCTACTCCTTTGAAGACTGCTTCAAATTCATGCTTTAGGTCTGCATAACTCTGTACAGCATTAACAACTCCCACATGGAGCACTCCCAGCTCTCTAGATGTCCGCTTGCTTAGTAAAGGTTCTCCCTTTTCCTTGATGACAACAAACTCTGCAGTGGACTTCATCTTGCCCACTTCTACTGTGGCTGTAAAACATCCAACGGTCGTCAATGGTATCTGTGATGTGTATGGATACAGCCTCTTGGTACTCTTAGTAGATTTGCAGATGATTTTGTCCTTCTTCAGTTTCTCCCACAATATCTGATCTATTACATTTCAATCACTTCCCGAATCTACTATCACTGGGACTGTTACACCTCCAATGATTATCGGGACTTTCTCGTGATCACCATCATTCACTGCAAATTGATAGTACCTCTGATCACGCCCACGGCTGTTGTCATCATCACTATCATTTCCGGGTTCACCTTCCACTTGGCGAACTCTATTCTTATACTTCTTTCCATCTCTGGACTTCCCATCTCTGAATTTTCCTCTCGCCTCACTTGTGCTCTTGGCCTTACTTTTGCACATCGTCGCAAAGTGGTTTTGGCCTCCACATTTCCGACAGATCTTTCCTTTGGCTGGACATGATGCATCCTTCCCAAAATGTCCTTTGTTCCCACATCTGTAGCATTCCAAATTCTTTTTTCTGTCATTCTCATATGAAACTTGATTCACTTGAACTTGCCCACCAGCTCTAGGCCTTTCTCTCTCTCTCAATGACATGGAGTTAAATTGACCTTCAACAGCTTCTAGAGCAGCAGCCATGGACAATGCATCATTTAACTTGAGCTCACCTCCTTTCTCCAGCATTCTCCTGCGAAGTTTATCAGCTCTGCAGTACTGGACTACTTGGTCAAGAATTTGGTTTTCTACATCCCCAGCTACGAAATTGCATCCGATAGCAACCTGTCGTAATTTGGTAACAAATTGGGCAACCGTTTCACCATCTTCCTGCTTGGTTTTCCTGAACAAATGTCTTTGAAACGTAGCATTAGGTTTCACAACATAATGAGCATTTAGGGCATCTGTGGCTTTTTGATACTCATTCCTCTCCCCTTTGTTTGGAAGTGTTTTGAAAGTCTCCCGTACCACGGGCCCCGCAGTATACAGTAGCAGTGCCCTCCGTTGCGCCTCCTGGGCCGGCGTACATCCGTCCAGAAACAGGCCACGACTATCGGCGTAGGCTTCGAACTCTTCAAGCCAAGCTTTCCACTTGCCGCTGACAATACTTGCACCACCCGTCGGATCGAAGTGTGGAACTCCTCGAAGCGCTAACAATTCCGCTCCAGCGAATGCCATGTTGAAACTTTTCCAGCTCGTAGCCACAGATTCAACATCCAAGAAACATTAATCCTCGTCGCCAATGTCACATATTAAGTGCAAACAAACTAACAAAGTAGTTGAATTCCATAACCATAGTCTGGTGTTTATTCCCCGCACTGGGTATCAAGTCTCGCGTATCGCATATACATTGCGCACATGCGATCTGACCTCCTGAGGTCACAGGTGTCACATTTGCATAATCTGATACATATTCATTATCATGACACTCTAGTGGAGAACATGTTCAGGCACTCTGCCTTGACCGGCATAACAAATGAAGGGGTAAGAAATGATATGAAGCCTTACCTGAATGACTCAGCAGCTAGCGACGAGGACCTTTTAGAAAAAATCAACCTTGCCGCCAATAATGAGACGGAGCGGCTGAATAAGCAGAAGAGGAGGACGCCAGCCCAAGTCAATATCATACAAGAAACATCAGAGGCCAAAATGGACATGAGCAGCATCCATAAGGAGATCAAGGCTCTGATCAGGGCAGAGATTGCGGCCATCCGAGATAGTAGTCCAGCTCCTGTTCGTGAGAGACAAGGCCCAGCAAGACAACGCTCTCCACTGGAATGGGGCTGCACCGAATGCAGGAAGAAAGGGGAAGGTCGACAGTGTCGCCATTGCTACAAGTGCGGGAGTGCTGGACACCTCGCCAGAGGATGCACGGCGGGAAACGACCAGCGGGCACCACTACGGGACGGGTCGTGCCCTCGAGGAGACAACCAGTAAGTCCCAAGCAGCAATCGCAAGTAGACACCAAGACAAGTTTCCCCACCCGATCCCAGAACAAAATAGCAAAATTAATTGGAAAAAAATGTATGCTTCAATGTTTTATCCAAGGACAAGCAACACAAGCATTGTGGGATACTGGTGCCCAAGTCTCCCTAATCTCTGACTCATGGCTCAAAGACTCACTCCCTCAAAAACAGGCCCAGCCCATTTCAAACCTCCTTCAGGATCAGGATCTACGATTGTCAGTTGCAAATAAAACTGATCTCCCTTTCAGCGGATATGTTGAACTAACAGTGCAGATTGGGGGCAGTGGAGAGGCTGAGATTCAAGTCCCATTTTTGGTAGTAGGAGATAACACCATCAGCGAGAATGCCATCATTGGCTTTAATGTAATTGAAGCCCTGCTCATTAACCCGTCTACCTCCCCTGATGCGATGCATAAAGCTCTAGCATCAGCAATGAGTTGTTCCCCTAAGATAGTAAGCAGCATCATCTCTATTATCGGAGCCACCAAAATCGATGTCTACCCGATGGTCAGAGTAAACCAGGTAACAGTGCTACCACCTGGCAAGAGTATGAGGGTTGCATGTAGGACGCATACCAGTGCTCCAGAGAAGACTCGTTGCCTATTCGAGCCTGACGAGGAGAACTCATTGTTTGACGCTGGCCTGGGCATCGACCCATTCCTAGTGGAGGTGAATCGTGGAAGTTCATGCAGAGTGCAAGTCCTGGTCACAAACGCTTCATCTCGTCCTATTGTGATTCCGAAGAAGACAGTCCTGGGGCACCTGCATGGAATTTCATCTGTGCACCATCACATCCCGACTGATGAGACTCATAACACCAGAGTGAATCAAGTAACTACTGACCCACCTACCCAATCCTTTCGTGACAACTTTGATGTGAGACATCTTTCGACACAACAACAAGAGAAACTCCTGGGTGTGTTAGATGCAGAGCGTGATGTTTTCTGCATGGGAGATGAAGATATCGGATCTATTTCAGATCTGCAGATGAACATCAGTCTCAATGACCCAACGCCTGTTCAAAGGACTTACATGGCCGTACCCCGACCATTGTACAGAGAGGTGAAAGATTATGTGGCAAATCTGCTGGAGAAGGGATGGATCAGAAAATCCAGTTCTCCATATTCTTCACCTGTTGTATGCGTCAGGAAGAAGGATGGGACGTTGAGGCTATGTATCGACTATCGCCAACTCAATCAGAAGACAATACCAGACAGACAACCGATTTCCCGCATCCAAGAAGTGCTGGACAGCCTGGGTGGAAATGCATGGTTTACAACACTAGATCAGGGGAAGGCATACCACCAGGGGTTCATGGCGGAAAGCAGTAAACCCCTCACAGCCTTCATCACCCCATGGGGCCTTTATGAGTGGAACCGCATCCCGTTTGGCCTAACCAATGCCCCTGCTGTTTTTCAGCGTTGCATGGCAAATTGTCTGGATGATCTTAGTGGAGAGATATGCACAGTATACCTCGACGACATTCTGGTATACAGCACCACATTTGACGAACATGTCGCCCACCTACAGAAGGTATTGCATCGACTGAAGAAGAAAGGCATTAAACTAAAGCCAGCCAAATGCAAGTTCTTTCAGAGTCAGGTAAAATATCTAGGACGGATTGTGTCCAAAGACGGACATCAGGCTGACCCAAACGATACCGAAGCAGTTCGTATGCTAAAGGAGAAGACACCAGCTACCGTAGGAGACCTTCGCAAGTTGCTTGGATTGGTGGGATACTATCGCAGATACATTCCTAACTTCTCCCGAAGAGCTGCATGTCTGTACCAATTCTTGTCAGTGAATCAGTCTCAACCCAAGCCTGTAAAGAAGAGATCCACAAAACAGAAATCTAACTCCCTTCCTTCCAGTACACCCATTGAGTGGAAAGAGTGTCACAAATCAGCCCTTTCATCTCTGATAGACAGTCTTCTCATAGCTCCCATCATGGCCTACCCAGACTTCGAAAAGCCTTTTGTAGTGCATACAGATGCCTCCCATGAAGGACTTGGAGCGGTGCTATACCAGAAGCAGGACGGCAAGTTGAGGGTAATAGCATACGCTTCTCGTTCCCTCACCCCCGCAGAGAAGAACTACCATCTACATTCCGGAAAACTGGAGTTCCTGGCATTGAAATGGGCGATCTGTGAAAGGTTCCGCGACTATTTGTACTACTCTCCTCCCTTTGTCGTATACACAGACAACAACCCACTAACATATGTGTTGACGTCTGCGAAACTGAACGCCACAGGAATGAGGTGGGTTGGTGAGCTGGCTGATTTTCATTTCAGCATCAAGTATCGTCCAGGAAAGAGTAACGGAGATGCTGATACCTTATCGCGAGAACCCCTCACTCTTCCAGCCATGCCGGGGTACTCAGAGGAAATCACCAGACCAGTGATACAGGCAGTA
Source organism: Strongylocentrotus droebachiensis (assembly GCA_035222895.1). Lineage (NCBI taxonomy): Eukaryota > Metazoa > Echinodermata > Echinoidea > Camarodonta > Strongylocentrotidae > Strongylocentrotus > Strongylocentrotus droebachiensis. The sequence goes on along the minus strand of JAVYIG010009749.1, from coordinate 27,194 downwards.
CATCATGGGATTCAGGTGAATGAGGATGTACCTTGGAACCTGGCTCTCCCAGGCTCAGAAGCTATCCCTGCTCAAGTATCAAATATTCACATTTCAACAGGACTGCCCCAACTAACAACGGAAGAACTACGAGCCACTCAGAAGAATGATCCCACTATCTCTGTTGTCCTGGACCTCAAGCAACGTGGAAAGCAATTGTCTCCCCCTGAAAGGAAGAAAATGCCCAAAGAGGTCAGGAAGCTACTTCATGAATGGAATAGACTAGTGGTTGATGATCATGGCATCCTGCGTCGAAAGACTGCAAACCGCAATCAACTGGTTCTTCCTGGTAAATATAGGCAGCTGGTGTACCAAGAACTTCATGTCAACATGGGCCACCTTGGACCAGAGAGAGTCACGCAGTTGGCGAGACAACGATTCTACTGGCCAGGAATGGAAGGTGACATAACCAGGTTTATTACATCGAGCTGCAGTTGTCTTAAGGATAAGAAACCAGCCAGACAGATCAGGGCACCTATGACAAGCATAACCAGTACTCAGCCGCTAAAACTCGTATCCATTGACTTCCTTCATCTAGAGAAATCCAAGGGTGGTTACGAGTACATCCTTGTCGTCATGGATCACTTCACAAAGCTAGCCCAGGCATATCCCACCAGAGATAAGACGGCAAAAACTGTTGCAGATAAGATATTCAATAACTTCATCTTGCAGTTTGGTTTTCCTCAACATATCCATCACGACCAGGGTGGTGAATTTGAAAATCGCCTGTTCCGTCGACTGGAAATGCTAGCCAACATCAAGCATTCCAGGACTACCCCTTATCACCCAGAAGGAAATGGACAGGTGGAACGATTCAATCGGACCCTGTTGTCAATGCTACGCACCCTTACGTCCACAGAAAAGGCCAATTGGAAAGACCATCTCCCCAAGGTTGTACATGCGTACAACTGTACAAAATCAGAAGCAACTGGATTTTCTCCATTCTTCCTGATGTATGGGCGGGAACCAAGGCTTCCAATTGACCTGGTTTTCAATCTTGCTGAAGAAAAGGAGGACGGCAAGGTTACTCATGCAGATTTCTGCAGCAGATGGAAAGGTGCCATGCAAGAAGCATACACGTAAGCCCGAAGGAATGCGGAGAAGAGCACCTCCAGGGGAAGAAAAGACGGGAAAAGGCCAAGTCTTCCTCTGGACAAAGGTGATCGAGTCCTGGTTCGTAATCATAAGCGTGTTCCAGGACCAAATAAGCTCCAGTCCTATTGGGAACCAGACGTGTATAAGGTACTCAAGAGAGTAGGAGACGACTTGCCTGTCTATCAAGTCATGCACGAGGATGGATCTGGTCCTTCAAGAGTCCTTCATCGCAACATGTTGCTGCCATGTGCATGTTTTCTAGCTCCTGATGGAGATCAACCCACGGGTAACAGTGAAGTGAAGGCCCCTCCTCGGCGACGAACCAGATCCAGTAAACCCCTGCCCACCCACATGTCATGGTCTTCAACTGAATCTTCAGATGAAGAAAGGTATTATCTGGAAGGGAAAAGACTAGCAGGTTTTCAAGACCAGCTAACTGAAAGTGATGCTTCGGTTGATATCTCTACATCAGATGAAGAACTTCCTTTAGATAATTCTACCCTAGCAGAAATGGCCCAACAGATACCCCAACCCCCACAAGTGACTGATGAGGGACAAAGAGAGAGAAATATTGGCTCAGCGTCACCATCAGTTGTGCACCCTGTAGTCCAAGCAGACAGCTCTTCCTCATCACATCAGCAACACGACCCAGCTCTACCTCCGAGACAACGTCACCCTCCTTCAAGGCTCACCTATGATAGTTTAGGAGACCCTACCCTACAACCAATCCAACCAAACCTGATGCATATTCCAGCTACACTGAACAACCAGCATCAGTTTGTCTCCCATCTTCCTAATAATACGTCTCACGTTGCTCCTTTCATACCCCAGACCTTATCTATGCCTTATCCTCCCCCACATGATATGTTTTCTCAGTATCAATTGTTTAACCAAAGCTCTGGCCAGGTACCACGCAACCCACCACTACCAATCCCAGAAGTGCAGCAGCCAGTGGGACCAGCATCGCAGCCACTGGGGCCAACACCGTGGATGATGGGACCAGCATCGCAGTCACATGGACGCTTCCAGCCATTACCGAGGGAGTCGCCACTTGCGATGCAAGGAGCTACCTGGACGACAGATCTGCGCTCACCTGCGGGTTTGTATTAGAGAATATCAGCTTTAAGAACATTTAATTTCAATCAACGCAGAACTTAAGACCGGTGGATGCTGAAGGTCATGAGATGCTAAGTGAGGACATCGTACGAGGTCGAGGACGACAAAGAGATTGTACTCGCTACATGGACGAAAGCGATGACTGAAAGCATAAGAATAGCTAAGAGGCTACGTCACCGGTAGGAGGTTGAAAATTAAATGTACAGAAAAGTTTGTGATGTATAACTGAAAAGTTGAGATGTAAGTTAATATACGTATAGATGTTGAGATTCCAAAACAGAAACTTTAATGAGTCTACAAGAAGTACACTGTGCAGTGTAACTAGATAGGAGATAACTTTTTGCAGCATTTGACAAATTAGTACTTATGTTGTACTAGAGGGTTTCTCAAAGGGTATGACTCATTAATGTTGTCATAGTTGATATGTTATTAGGGATATATTCTCTTTCTATTGAATAGTATTAAGGATCTATGGATTCAAGTTGGGACCGTTAACACCCTGACTTACTTACTTTATCGATAGATTTATATAGCACGACTATAATGACTATGTTACACCATGTAACAGTTGAAGGAATATCAGTGCATGGTATATTTTCTTGGTTTAAACATTGGGATTTTTTTTCTTTCCCTTACAGTTATGACATTGTTTGAGTGTCAAGTGGACATTTATTTTTTTGGTGGGGGAAGGTGTTATACCCCTATAGAGATATACTCTGTGCTGTGTTGTACCCCTATAGAGATATACTCTTTGATGTTTGATGACTCACTAATAAATGCCCACTCCACTTTAGTTAGTAAATGCCCACCCCTTTGTTCCTAACTTTGTATTGTTTAGTAAGTTTATATGAGTTTGCTATGTCCAGTGAGCACAAAGAAACTCTACCCTCAGAATTACAGACTAAGGATTAATCCCCCAGTTTAGTAAACATTACCCTACCAGCATAAATGGACGAACTTGGAGATTAAGACTTGAGCAGGGATCGGTCAGCATGAATAGTGTACAACATGTGTCATTCTACATTTTGAGTGAGCACTGAGTACACCAACTGACTTGTTTCTCCTCATCTTTGATTATTTCCAGGTAAGACAATATCATTTCTATCTATGTATTTTGATATTAGTATGTATACATGTATATTGTTTATTTTATGTATTCATGCTAAAGTAATACATTTTACTGGTATTCCATCCATAGTAGTTTAGTAGGTTATTAAACAAGTGAATTATAATGCATTAAGATATAAAGCATGATGCGCAGTTAGCTTGTGAACAGTGTAAGTAACTGTCTGTTTGGCTTTCTATTAGTTAGTTTGTTATAGAGTACATAGTCATTTTGATGTGATGATTAAAAGTGTCATTACTAGTTTTGAGATTCAGTTTAGTAGTTTGTTGAACTACATTGTAAGGTTCATGTTGTTTCATATAGGTTTTACTGGATGGTATAATGGAACTTGTATTAATAATACTTGATTATTTAAGGGAGTTTACTTGGATACTGTTTGATAATAATAGTATGACTTCTTTATTAGTATGTATGTTCATGAGAACATAAGGATAGTTAAAGGAAAAGTCATGGTTTATATGAACATGGTATCTTTAATATAAACATGATCCGGGTTCGTGCTCGGGTTGGTATATAATGTATATTGTAATTGGTTAGCGTACAGAATACATTCACAGGTAGTATTTAGCAATTTCAAAGGAACATGCTTAAGGATGAAATTGTTAAGAAGTGTGATGTACAAGACGTTTGATATTAATTGCTATGGTTATGTATCCATTAGGATAATAAGACGGAAAACATTATAATTCTAGAATGTTTGTTCTTACAATATTGCTATTGTATGATGATTTCTGTTATTTGTTGATATTTATTATGGAGATAATAAATGTGTGATTTCTACATTTTGAGTGAGCACTGAGTACACCAACTGACTTGTTTCTCCTCATCTTTGATTATTTCCAGTTATTTACAGTAACCATCCCTACACGCCATAGGGGTGTAACAAGTGTATATTTGTATACTAATCACTTCTTTTCGTTCCCTCCCCCCCTCCTACCTCCGTTTTCTCAGGGATATCCCGGTAGGCATATGTATACCTCAGCCGGATCATGTACTTGGACACTGGGGATTAATGTTAATGCTTTCCACAACCTAGAGGTAATGGCGACATACAATTCTGATCTTGACAACCTGCTTAGTATAAATTCTAAGTCTATCAATGCCACCTATAGTGGGGATGGAACGTCTACGGCTGTAAAAACTCCGTATGTACATCTCCAAGACACTATCATGGTCTCTTTTAGTGTCTCGAGCCCTTCTACACTAAATGACTTCCACATCAAGTTCAGTCTTACACGTGAGTATTTCTTCAATTCACATTGGAGGCAGGATGAACATGTTACTATTGTAATATCGGTTAATGTCCACATTATTTTTGCGTAAAATGAAAATGAGGTCAAATGTTCATTTTCTGAATTTTCGGTACACAAAATTGTTATACAAATTAAGGTTTTTGTGCATGAATGTATAACCTCACTGGCCAAGAAACGAGTTTTCGTCCCGAAATTTGGAATATAATTATACCCTCGCTGGCAATAATACCGGTACTGTACCATCTTTTTATATCAGATACCTTTTTTTCTAAATCAAAATATGATGTATATTATGAATAACAGAAAAACGGATAAAGATATATATAACTGTATGAATGTATGTATTTGTATAAATTCTTTCGTTATTTTACAAGAGATATTGATGCCAAAACAAGTTCTTTAATGCACAAAAGTTATTGTTAAACAAAAACTGAACATCATGTATGTATTTACAATGTAAATAAATATTTGTCATCCGCAGCTAACTCCATGTATACTACCGCTCCTGATAATGCCGACTATCACTAACGTTGAACGTACTGGACCTACTAACGCTCCAGTGATGGAGTCAACTACTTCCAAGGCTATGCAAGCTGTTAGCACGTCAGGTACGTCTTTATTGATTATTAGGGACTTTTAGATTTGCGTGGACTGATACGTGTGACGTCCATTCAAGGCAGTGCATTAAAAGGACGTCGATCGTAGCAATCCACGTTGTCGTTGTGCAAATCTAAAAGTCCTTATTTTCTGCAAGGTAGTCGGGTACCCAACATCAAAGGCTCCACCGACAGTTAATCCGCCGACAGTTGCTCCGACGACCATTGGTCCGCCGATGTTAGCTCCTTCGCAGCTTGCTCTGCCGACAATTGCTCCACCGACAATTTCTCAGCCGACAAATGCTCTGCATGAAGCGATAAATGCTTCGGTGACAGTTGCTCCTCAAACGACAGATCCTCCACCGATATTTGCTCCTACGAAACTTGCTCCGCCGACATTTGCTCTGACGACACTTTCTCCGCCTTAAAAGTGCCCCGTAAAAAACAAATGATACTACGACAATAATTTCTCCTTCTCCATAGTACCCCGTTGAAGGACAAATGATCCGCCGACAATAATATTGCTCTCTGATCCAAAAGTGCTTTTGTCTTTCAACGGGCAATTTTCTTTTTTGAGGACCAACTGTCGTCGGAGCAGTTGTCGGAGGAGCAACTGTCGGAGGTGCAAGTGTCGTTCGAGGAACATTTGTCACATGAGCATTTATCGCTTCATGCGGAGCAATTGTCGGCGGAGAAATTATCGGTGGAGCAATTATCGGCAGAGCAATTGTCGTAGGAGCAGATATCGGCGGAGCAAGTCGCCGGAGCAATTGTCGACGAAACAGTAAATATTACTGTCGGAGGAGCATTTGACGTTGGAGCAAATTTCAAGGAGCAATTGTCGTGTTTTGCAGAGTAAATGTCGGTGGAGCAATCGGCGGCGGAGCATGTGTCATGGGTTCTATGTATGTATTTACAACGTTAAAGAAAATATTTGTCATCCACAGCTAACTCCATGAATACTAGCGCTCCTGATATGACGACTATCTCGAACGTTGAACGTACCAGCCAGCCCGATGAGCCAACTCTGACGAAAGTTGAACGTACTGGACCTACTAACGCTCAAATAATGGAGTCAACTGGTTCCAAGGCTATGCAAGCTGAAAACACGTCAGGTACGTCTTCATTGATTAATAGGGACTTTTAGAATGAGTGGACGAGAACACGACGAACGCCGACTGATCATGCGTGTCAACGTACTTAACTGCCCATGTTGACTACAATTAGAAATCTTTTAGATTGCACTCGACGATATACATGCATGCAGGAAGTAACATTATGAACAACACGGACAAAGAAAGAGGACAAAATATACAGTTCCTCATTCTACCCTCAACAAAAGAACATTCCTTCACTGCTATTATGTAAAAATGTGTAGAACAGGTGAATATGCATGTGACACCGGTTCTACACATTTTTACATAATAGCAGGGAAGGGATGTTCCTTTGTCTACCTGAGGAACTGTATATGGCACTGGTTTTTTTAACTTATACCAAATGTGTCCACAAATGGGTCCAAAATGAAAGTATGTTTACTCACTTCAAACTTGTATTTTTAGGATCAGGACTAATCATATTTTTGAGAAATGCAAATTCTGGACCTTAATCTATCTCCTTATTTATTCACCAGATATGAATACTTTGAGTTTTTACAATTTTATTGTGAACTATAGCATATCTAATAACTGTAATATAAAACTCATTTGCTATTAACTACACCTTTAAATATGTTGGGTCTTTAAGAATATGTTTCAGAGATTATTTATGCAAATTGTTGAGTTTCTATCTTGAAAAATACAGATTCTGTATCCCTTGAAAGTGAAAAATAGCCCTAAATTAGGGTTTTGACAATAACAAGTTTTTATTTCAATAGGTAAAATGCTTTTTTCTTTGGTCAAACTTATTTTATTATAACAACTGATGATATAAGGTAAATACATGCAAAAAAATTGGGAACCAGTGCATTGCCTAATAATTTTCATATGGCACACCACTGATGTTTCGGACGTTACATACTGTTAACATTATAACTTTATTCAAGTTAATTGCTTTTCTTTAGGTATTATTGACCTCAGTTACATTAATTGTTTGCAGAAGAATACTTCTGTAACATTTATGGAAAAAAATTGTGCAGTTTTAATTAGTTTAGCACATACATGTATACCAAGTTTGTCTTCATCGACCACTCAATTTATGTAAGGTATATTATTCATTTCAAGAACGTGTACCGGTAGTTAAAAATGCTTATGTGATCTAACAGAGTGAAATATGAAGCTAATAGCAATTGTAGTCATCAAAACTCCTTAGAAAATTCACTTAGAAACATACTCTTTATTGCATGTTATGAACAACAGTGTGAAATGTATACTTTTTTGTTTCGGATGTTACACGATGTTAACATTTCAATGAGATCATCAATTTCTACAAACTCTACAATATAGATGTTTAATCAGCTTGCTAATGTTCTTTGCCTTCAACTATATAGTGTGTCATTCAATAATATCACTAACACATACATGTATGTAAGCACTGAAACATTGACAAATCTTTTAAAAAATAAAACTATAAAAAAGTACCCCCAGTCATGTAAGTACGGTAATAAGAAATAAGTGAATCCTATATGTACATCTCGAGAATGAGACATATTTGATGTATTTTAAAATTGTGTATGTTTTAGGTTATAATACTACTGTAGTAACAATCATCCTTTACCACTATTTGTATTAGGAGGCTGTTTCAAACGACAATATGTTTTAATGCTCTTAAATAAGTATTTATTTATTTATTTATTTAATTGATGACCGATTGATGGATGGATGGATTGATTGGTTGGTCGGTTGGTTGGTTGATAGATCTTAACTCTTGCTGTGCCTATATTACAGGTGACAAACAATATACAGTGTAGGTTAAACATGTACCGTATTTGCCGGCGATAAGGCCGCAGCGCCGCACCCCCAACTTTGACATTTTGTAGAGGGGAAAGAAAAAAAACGGACAGCCCATTTATATTTCACACTAGTGTAGGGTTGCGGTTCTAACAGATAATTCCTAGCACTCTTAACACAGAGGCAGCCCAGCAGACATGTTGTAGGATTGATAACTACTAGCTAACTGACCAGGTTTTATTGTGTAAAAGCATTACAGCATTTTATGTAGCATTCCATATACATTCCATGCAAAGTAGAATAAATCAAAAAATATTCATATAGTCCCATACAAGTATAAATCAACATCACAAAGTATTCTTGAATATTCAAACATAAACAAAGGGTATATATTGAATATTCATAGTATATGTAAATTATACTATATAAGCTTGACTGCATCAGGTGAACATTGAAACCAATGAGAGAGAGAGAGAGATAGACAGATGAAAGGATGGTGGATGAAAAGGGTGAATGTGAATGAGGGATGACCTATTAATGTAAAAGGGATGAATCATGGATATGAAGGGGAGTTTCAGAAGTTCAAAATAAATCCCTACACTAGCTTATACATTTTGTATGTATACATAGATTTGAGGAAGATACTGCATGTATATGTTTAGGATCATTAAATAAGGTATTACTGGTAATGCCCTTTTCTTTTATACATGTATGTACTTTCTACACAGATTAGTTACGTGTACTGAGTACCCTTTTTAAAAGGTATTTTCAAATGAAAATCCATATTTCCCATACATTTTTAGAAAAACATTTTAATTTGCTTGATATTATCAACTTTATATACCTGTATCATACCCGTGTCATATACATGTACACTGGGTATTGCTTAAGTGGGTGATTTTGAGCTCTTGTAACCTACCAAATAGTTTAGATTGACCATACAATCTTTGGTTATATGACATAATTTGGAACAACCTCTGTAAAAATGAAAACGTGATGATTTGCAAACACACAGCAATGTAAATAGTAAGAGGAGAGGTTGAAAAATTGAAATGTGCTATTCTCACATCTATCTTTGCCCCTCATTTGAACCAGTTGAATTATGAAACTGTCTGTTAACAGTTTAATGTAACATCCGAAACGTGCTAACAGCATAACAGAAAGTGCTGTTAAAATGGCTGAATAAATTTTATGAGTCACTTTTATTGAGATTTTTTCTGATAAATTACAATTAAGGATATACTTAAGCAGCCAGGAATGCCTCACACCACAAAGTGTGGCTTCAATATTTATGTTTTATAAGTCAATTTTGCAGAAAATTTAGATATTTTACGGAAAATTTGATTTTTTGCATCATATTTCTTCATATTTGTATATTTAGATCTAAATGAAATTATCAAAACAGTGTTTTTAACAGGAGTGTGCATTGTGAAATCGTAACTTGCACATATGATCGAAAATTAGTTGAAATTTGCAAACTATGTGTTAACAATCAAATAGTGTAACGTCCGAAACACCCTTCTTGAGTTTACACAAAATTATTGGATTTGAAAGACCTGATTTGTGTTTTGATTTGTGTTAAGACTTATAATAACTTATTTCATAATGATTTATTCACTCCAGATACCCTCAAATATGGATTATCATCACATTTTTGATATTTTTTGTTTCGGACGTTACATTTGTTTCGGACGTTACAACTGTTAACGGAAAATTGGTTTTAACTATAAAATAGTATTGTAATGATGTATTGCAAATTTCTTTTTTTTGGTGGGTAGCCGCCATGAAATGTTTAAAAAATGTTACGAAAGATAAGTCCTGCAGTTCATTTATTTTCTGCTACTTCAAATTGAAAGTTGTTTCGGACGTTACAAAATTGTTTACGGAAAATGAGACAACTTTTTCAAATTTTGAATATATTTATAATATAAGCGCTACTACAAATAAATTATATTTTCTTTTAAATTAATGACTTGGAGTAACTAATAAGCTTATTCAAACCATAAACAATCTCATTAAATGATTGTTCTAGTGGGTTAAATGAGGGCCTACATTGTTTACGGAAAATGTAACGTCCGAAACACCATTTTCAACTGCACTGTTCTATCAAAATACAGGAGTTAATTCAGATTACTGTTAACTTACTTTAAGATCCACCCATGCTCATTAATCATCAATAGAAAAAAAACATATTGCTTGTGGGTATATATTTTTTTCGGCTCCAACAAAAAAGGTATGTCAATTTTGTTACAAAATTCCGTAAACAATTGGCTGTTCAGGGATACCTCATGCACATAAAGCAACGCTGAATTTTTTTCGTTAAGCTATGGGAGGTTAACCTAGGTCCATGCTACAAGAAAAAGTTGTAACTGATTTCTAATTCTTTATCTTTGTAAAGTTTCAGGCTGTCAAAGGGTCATTAAGCTATTTGGTCATAGTTAAAAAAAACCAGTGCCATATTTTATGCGCACGCGGCATACTAGTACCTTGAGCATGTAAAGGCGCTATATAAATATCAATATGTATGTATGTATGTATGTACTAGATCAAGGTTGACGCATTCTCGATCGCCGACTGAGACGTCGTAACGCATGCGCAGTGCCTTAAAATGACGTTACACGTTGCAGTCAAAGCTGTCAACGTGCAAATCTAAAAGTCCCTATTGTCTACAAGGTAGTCGGGTACCCAACATAGGATGAAGAAAGTCAATGCCCCTCTTGTTTCCCCTCATTGAAGGCCAAGTCATTTTTAAAAAACTTACCATGCACCCCCTCTGTCTGTGGCGGATTTCGCCGCCGCCTCTCCCCCTTTTATCAGGAAATTCCGGATGTACCATTGCTGGATGTCCTTGGCGGTACGATTACTCTGATTGATTATTGTTCAACAGAACTCAACATCATGTATATATTTACAATGTAAACAAAACAAAATCATTTGTCATCCGCAGCTAACGCCATGAATACTAGCGCTCCTGATGTGCCGACTATCTCGAACGTTGAACGTACTGGACCTACTACCGTTCCAATAATGTCCACTACTTCCAATGCTATGCAAGCTGTAAGCACGTCAGGTACGTCTTCATTGATTATTAGGGACTTTTAGAAATGCACGTCAAGAGCTTTGACTGCAACGTGTGACGTCATTTTAAGGCACTGCGCCTGCGTCACGTGGTCTCAGTCGGCGATCGAGAATGCGTCAACCTTGATTTTCCTAAATCTAGTACATGCAATACATACATACATATTGACATTTATAAAGCGCCTTTACATGCTGAAATGTGTAGAACAGGTGTCACATGCACCTGTTCTACACATATTTACATATTAGCAGTGAAGGGATGTTCTTTTGTTGAGGGTAGAATGAGGAATGTCCTCTTTCTTTGTCCGTGATGTTTATTGTGTTACTTCCTGCATGCATATCGTCGAGTGCAATCTAAAAGATTTCTAATTGTAGCCAACATGGGCAGTTAAGTACGTTGACACGCATGATCAGTCGGCGTTCGTCGTGTTCTCGTTCACTCATTCTAAAAGTCCCTATTGTCTGCAAGATAGTCGAGTACTTTTTTGGGGGTTATCTTTACGTTATTTTGTTTCATTCTTCCAAGTGTAATACAAACGAGAACAACATACATTTTGATAAAAATAAATAAACATTTTCAAAATGAATTGCTTATACATAAACATATTTAAACGAAAACTCATTTGCAGTACTCAACATAGGATGAACACAGTGAAGGCCAAATATAATTTGTTTTTTAATCAAACTTTTCATGCACCCCCCCCCCCCCCCCCCCCGAGGGGTGCATGGAAACACAATTTGTGAAATAGATGTTTGCATCTAATCGTCTCTAATAGACTGTGGTTCGTCTAGAGTGATCAATTTATCGTACTTTTTTTTCTTCGTTTTCATAGGTATCTTGGCTGCCGTAGAAGTGGTAATTGCTTTTGCTCTTCTGGTTTAAAAGGTATTGTTCGTTTTCTCGAGACCGACTGATGTAATGAGAAAAGCGAGGAACACGGACATCGGATCGTTAGAATTTTTTCTGTTTTTAAGAACTTCTCGGTGGTAAAAAGATGAAAACTGAAAATCCGGTAATAACAAAGAAATATTTTATGAGCCAACTTAAAAGGGAAATCCAACATTGACAGCAAACTGCTCAAGAGCAAAGCAGAAAACTTAGAAAAGTAGACTACTGAAAGTTTGAATAAAAGCGGGGGAAAAGATGTGAATTTTTAAAAGTTGTAAACAATGTTCGTACGGACTTTTCAAATTGGCTGAATCGGTAAAGTATCTGTGTCATGTATTGGCGGAATTATTTGTGTTTGTTCCAACACATAAAATGCCTAAAATTTCTCCAAAATGTATGACTTAGGAGGGTCTTTTCTCTTCATAGGACCTATAATAATATGCTATACAGTGTGAGTCAAAAAAAACTTTACACCTAGGAAATTACTAATAATTTAAAAAATAATTTCTGAACAGTGAAGTATTATACATCATATGAAAGAGTGTTTTATCCTGAATCATTTGGTACCATTTTTGGGTGGTATGTGTTCACGCTTGGATGAACAGGAGGTATTGTTTGCGAGAGTGCAAAAATCGAATTGCGCCAAAGTATTAAAGTGAGAGAATGAATTGAATGTATGAAATGAGATGCATTGCAGATGCTTTTTTCAGTAGCAAAGTCACACACACACACACGCACACGCACATATGAAACACACACACTAACACACCCACCCACACACACGCGCACACACACAAACATATGATAATGGTGTTCATTTGGAGTAAAATACTTTATTATTTACTTGATCTTCAAATTGTTAACGATCATCATAATTATGATGATAATGTTAATTCGAATGCTTATCATCATGTATCCTTTGAAGCTTCATTTGTGACCAGCAAGTAACTGTCCGTGCATCTACTCCTCGATATGACCTCCGTCCCTTTCGATGCACTTTTTAGCGCGATGGAGCATCTCCTGAAACACTCGACGAAGCATGCGCCTGTCTCTCCCAAGTGCTTCGCTCTCAATCCTGATCCTCTCTCGTAGGTCGTTGAGGTTCGCAGGTGGGCTCTGGTACACCCGAGACTTGAGGTAACCCCAGACGAAAAAATCAAGCGGTGTTAGGTCCGGGGATCGACGTGGCCACTTCACTGGTTCGTTCAGAGCGATGATCCTGTTCCCGAAGAGTTCTCTCAACCTGGTCATCACAATCCTTGTCCTGTGAGCAGGGGCACCATCTTGTGCCCACCCGAAAGGTGCCTGAAAGGACCGTTTCTCTGACGCCTAAATCGTGCCATCTGATCCAGAGTCGGGACAACCTGATCATCTATCATTCTTAGATAGCGCTCCCCATTCACTGTCTGTTCAAAGAAGAAGGGTCCAAGAAGACTTCCATTTCCAAGAAGGCCAATCCAAACTGTCACATCTAAATTTGCTATGCTAGTGTGTGTGTGTGTGTGTGTGTATGTGCGTGTGCGTGCGTGTGTTTGTGTGACTTATTGAGTGTGACTCTGTGTGTGTTTTGATATGTGTGACATGATTAATTTTGGTAGGGATGTTATTTGGATCTGCAAAGACCGAATTAATACCGAAATCCTAATTGTTTTATTCAAACATTACATAAGCATTATTTGGCGCAAGTCGATTTTTGCACTCTCGCAAACAATGCCTCCTATTTATCCAAGCGTGAACACATACCACCCAAAATGGTACCAAACGATTTGGGATGAAACACTCTTTCATATGATGTATAATAATTTACTTTTCATAAATGATTCTTAAAATTATTAGCATTTTTCTAGGTGTAAAGTTTTTTTTGACTCACACTGTATATCACATATTTTGAGTAGTGTAACCAAGGGAGAGAGCATTTAGGAGAAAAAACAAAACTTAATCATATTTTAGGTACTCGAGAAACGGGAGAGTTCTCCGCGACTACGTCACAATTTATTGACCAAACTGCCAATTTGAGATTCGCAAAGACTACATTTCAAACATTCATAACTTTCTTATTATTGTCAAACTCTGCTTTCTAACAAAATAATGTAATTATACAAAGGTTGGAATTTTTTGCCCTTCAGTCTAACCTTCGCCTTAGAATCTTGTAAGCTTGCATTTGATACTTTATTGAGGGCGGTTGTCTTTAAACTGAGGTCTACACAATTGTATTCCTTGATCCTATCAATACTGGATTTCAGTGAATTCTTTAAGTACTACATACCTCTGACAGTTTTGCTTATGATATTTCTACCTCATAACTACATGATTACATTTTTGCATCATGATTACATGATAAGTTTGCCATTTTTCTCTCACATGTATATTCTCAATTTTCAAAACCTGTCGATGTTTCATTGATCTGATCATTACTTGTACATGTATCTATATATGGATGACTTCCTATCATTGTATTTTAAAGCGTTCAGAACAGATAATTAATGGATGATGGTATTTAGAATACACTAGTCTTATATAGTTGCCGGCTGGACCGGTGAATTAGTACATTTAAATTTACTTTTCTTGATGATTTGTTTGGTTATTTTAGTTGGAATTCCCTCTTTTTTTTCAACCAATTTCTTTATAAAGCGTTTAACATTTCAGCACTGGATCTTGTTCTTCCTGTTCTTCCCTGTTTTGAAATGATTTATGTTTTCTATCTTTTATTTTGATGTACAGTGTATTTTTTCATTTTGTTATTGTATGATTGTTGTGTACTTGGGTAAAACAATAATTGATGAATAATGTTGATATTAAATGTTTTTCACTATACCAAATAAAACTGTTCATGCTTTAGATGTTGTTCACATTACGATTCAAGTTGTAATTATTTCAGGTTTAACAAAAGATTATCAGCACATATTAGTGGCGCGTCCAGAATAGACGTACGCGCCTCCACCCCACCCCTATTTTTTCTTTTTAAAGACGACCAGGCGGGGATAAATGATCATTACGATAAACATTGGGAGGCTTAGCCCCACGGTCTGCGAGGATATCGCCCCTTTCTTTATCAATAATACGCAACTGAAAACGCGCCTTTCACAAATATGAAGACAAATTATAAACGTAATGAAATTACATTATGTGAGAACAGTGGCGTAGCACGAGTCCCCTTCCCATCCAACGAGTCGTTAAAAAAAAACTAGAAAAAGCGAGAAAAAAAAACAGAGAAAAGGAAGGATAAAGGGAAAATGACTGGACAACACCCTCTAATAAAAAGTCCTGTAAATTCGCAATTCATTTTTCGAGTAATACAGGTGCCCCCCCCCCCCTCCCTTCTTCCAAGTTGCCCAAATGGGTGGAGCCACGCTACGCCACTGACTGAGAAAGTTTGTCAGGATGATTGGACAGGCCTGTCTAGGTCGGACTGTGGATCACGAGGTACGCGGTTCGAGACCCGCCGTGGCACTAATGTCCTTTGGCAAGACATTAATCTACATTTGCCACACTCAACCCAAGTGAGGTAAATGGGTGCCTGATAGGATTATTCCTTGAAATGCACTGTGCACTGATAACGGCTGCCGGAGCTAAAGCTAGGGTAATAATTTCCAAAGCTCTTTGGAAGCGCAGAGAGTTGTTATTTCATAACGTATTATGCGCTATACAAAAACTGAATATATTTATTATTATCTCAATGACCGGCCAATATGACCGATACAGATAAAGATGCCTACATGTGTATAACCTTACACCCGTCTTCAAGAATGATAAAAGAGTGCATTACTACTATATGGGAAGCCTAAATGTCAGAAATAAAGCTATACCATGCGAAAAGGCACAACATTTTCTGATAGATCTTAATCAGATAGGGGGCAACGGCACTCTTATAGGCTGCCCCATAATACGGGGAAAGAAGAAGGAGAAACGAAAAAGGAAAAAGATATGAAGAGAGAAGAGGGAAGAAAGGGAGAGTGGAAGAAGAGAGAAAGGAAATGAAATGAGCGAATGAGATGGATAGAGATAGAGAGCGGGAGACGGAGAAGGTCATGCATGTGCCGAGAGCGTCAAGTTGTGTTTCAACCCCCCCCCCCCCCCGCCCCCCGTGTGTGTATGTAAGGAGAAAGAGAGATTGTGTGTGCGCGTGTGTGCGTGTGTGTGCGTATGTGTGCGTGTGTGCGTACGTGTGTGGTTATTTCTTATGTTACAACTGAATTCATCAATTGTACAATCTATGTGATGAAAATGTTTTTAATTCATGTCAAGGAAAGACAATTGTCTTTTATTTCTAAGATTGATTTATATTGTTTGGAATCAATTAAAAAAAAACAATTGAAAAAAGTGTGTGTGTGTGTTTGTGTGTGTGTGTTTGTGTTTAATGCTGACAATCTGAAACTGTAGGCCAATGCAGTCAATGCTAGTGACGAAATCAGCACTCGATGGAGCCAGCGCATGCCCTGTTTTTGGTACGTTATGGCAGGCGCGGATCCAGGATTTCTTTGGGGGGGGGGGGGCCCAAATGTCAAATTATGCGAGCCAAATATTGGTACGTAATGGTGACCAACAGTGACGTAATGCGGGGGGGGGGGGGGGTCGGTGCAGGGAGGGGCGATTTCCCCCCTCCCTCCTCCGCGAAACGCGGAAGCTTTGACGTTTCATTAAATTATTAGAGAAAGAAGACGATTCGTTGTACCATTCTCGAAAATAACTCTCATCTGAATTAAATTTTTCCCCTCCCGCGCGAAGCGCGGAAGAATTTTATGATTTATAAAAATATTAGAGAAAAAGTTCTCGACTCTTAATCCTCGTCTGAATTTAGGTTTCCCCCCCCCCCTCCCGCGCGAAGCGCGGAAGCTTTTAAATTTCCTTAAATCATTAGAGAAAGAAGACGATTCGTTGTACCGTTTTCGAAAATAATCCTCGTCTGAATTTAGATTCTCCCCCCCCCTCCTCCCGCGCGAAGCGTGGAAGCTTTTACGTTTCATTAAATCATTAGAGAAACAAGACGATTCGTTGTACCGTTCTCGAAAATAATCCTCATCGGAATTTAGTTTCCCCTCCATCCCGCGCGAAGCGCGGAAGCTTTTACGTTTCATTAAATCATTAGAGAAACAAGACGATTCGTTGTACAGTTCTCGACTCTTCATCCTCGTCTGAATTTAGTTTTCCCCCCTTCCGCGCGAAGCGTGGAAGCTTTTACGATTCATTTAATCATTAGAGAAAAAAGACGATTCGTTGTACCGTTCTCGACTCTTAATCCTCGTCTGGATTCAGGTTCCCCCCTCTCGCGCGAAGCGCGGAAGCTTTTAATTTTCATTAAATGATTAGAGAAAGAAGACGATTCGTTGTACAGTTTTCGAAAATAATCCTCATCGGAATTTAGTTCCCCCTCCATCCCGCGCGAAGTGCGGAAGCTTTTACGTTTCATTAAGCAATTAAAGATTCGTATTACCGTTCTCGCCTCTTAATCCTCGTCTGAATTCAGGTTCCCCCCTCCCGCGCGAAGCGCGGAAGCTTTGGCGTTTCATAAGATTTTGAGAGAAAGAAGACGATTCGTTGTACCGTTCCCGATTCTTAATCCTCATCGGAATTTAGTTCCCCCTCCATCCCGCGCGAAGCGCGGAAGCTTTTACGTTTCATTAAGCCATTAAAGATTCGTATTACCGTTCTCGCCTCTTAATCCTCGTCTGAATTTAGGTTCCCCCTCCTCCCGCGCAAAGCGCGGAAGCTTTTAATTTTCATTAAATCATTAGAGAAAAAAGACGATTTGTTGTACCGTTCTCGAAAGTAATCCTCACCGGAATTTAGTTTCCCCTCCATCCCGCGCAAAGCGCGGAAGCTTTTACGTTTCATTAAGCCATTAAAGATTCGTATTACCGTTCTCGCCTCTGAATCCTCGTCTGAATTCAGGTTCCCCCGTCCCGCGCGAAGCGCGGAAGCTTTGGCGTTTCATAAGATTATGAGAGAAAGAAGACGATTCGTTGTACCGTTCTCGATTCTTAATCCTTGTCTGAATTCAGTCCCCCCCCCCCCCTCCCCTCCTGCGCGACGCTTTGACGTTTCATTAAATTATTAGAGAAAGAAGCCGATGCGTTGTACCGTTCTCTATACTCTTAATCCTTGTCTGAATTTCAAAGATGTTCTTTGTCTGCTCCTTTTTCTCCCTACGTCCTCTTCCTCCCTCCTGGCTACGCGCCTGCGGTCAGATAAACACATTTTGATACCTTGTCTTACCCCGCAAGCTCAGGGGTTTAAGGCAATAAGTTACGGTCAGATAAGCATTCAGGGGCCCGTCTTAGGGCCCCTGGTGGGGTCGAGGCGGCGGAGCCGGCACCGGAAGCTCAGGGGTTTTAGGCGTTTAATTAAGGTCAGATGAGCATTTTTTTTTGTATACCTTATTATTTTGTGACACTGGCAGGTCACTATTTGGCGTGGGGTCCAGGGGGCGGAGCCGCCAAAAATCAGGGGTTTGAGGCATTGAATTACCGTCAGATGAGCATCTAAGGGCCCGCCGTAGGGCCCTAGGTGGAATCCAGGGGGCAGAGCCCCAGAAAGCTTAGGGGATTTAGGCATTAATCACGGTCAGATGAGCATATTTTGATGCCTCATTATTTTTTAACACTGGCAGTCAACTATTTTTTCTTTCTTGCTCTGATTCTATATTATTTCTCTTTAATATACTTTTTCAACAAAGTGGGGGGATCTCGGGGCTCCCGATCCCCGCCGTACCTCGGGCCCTGACATGTAGGAATCTCAAGAATCATATTTCTTGCCTGGCTGTAAATTTAGAAATTTGTCATTTTCCAACAAACACATACAAGCGTATAATTTACTAAAAAGTGAGTAAAAATCTCGGAAATTATGTCATTTCAGCATTATTTGTAATCCACCGTTGTGGAATTAGAAATAAACCACGTTTGAATTTGATTTCTCGCCAGCCACCCCCCCCCCCCCATCAGTACGCCAGTATCTCCTCTTTTCCTTTTTTCTTTCCCTTTCCTTCCTTCTCTCTTATTTTTTTTGATTGGGTGGG
The DNA here is from genome assembly GCA_035222895.1 of Strongylocentrotus droebachiensis. Lineage (NCBI taxonomy): Eukaryota > Metazoa > Echinodermata > Echinoidea > Camarodonta > Strongylocentrotidae > Strongylocentrotus > Strongylocentrotus droebachiensis. The sequence goes on along the minus strand of JAVYIG010009749.1, from coordinate 8,105 downwards.
GGGGGGGGGTCAACAGCCTGGGAGGCAAGGCCCTTTTGCCCCCCCCCCCGATCTCCTTCTTTCCCCTTTTCTTTTCTTCTTCCTCTTCTTTCTTTCTCTTTCTCTCCTCTTTCCCTTTCCCTTCTTTTCCTTTCTTCTCTCTTTTTTTTTTTTTTTTTTGAGGGGGGGGGGGGCCAAGGCCCGCTCGCCCCCCCCCCCTGGATCCGCGCCTGCGTTATTGGTGAAACGAGCGTTATCAAAAGAAGAGAGCTATTATTTCTATGGGAACATTAAAAATAGTCGTAACCTGTGCCAATGATTGCAATTTTTATGGAAACCGGTAACACTCCACCGATTTAATATACATACGTGTACTTTTCACTATCACGAATGTCGCGATTTATTTGTGTATTTGTAATTTTATTTGTGACACTCTAGCCTGTTAGCACAGAAATTTCACGATAATAAGAACCTTGAAAAAACACAGAAGCTAAGATAATACTGTGAAAGATGAAAACAGACAAGAATGATGAGTTTAAACAGGCATCTCCACGACATCTCCATGACATCTTCACGTATCATAATAATGCGTGGAGATGTCATAGTATAGTGCTTTATTCACGTGACTCTCGATGCAAGGGTTGAGGATTCGAATCCCATGCCGCCTGGCTCTAAATGTACTTTGTAAAGAAAATAATCCACATTTGCCACTAGTGTGAGAGTGCCCCTAACCCCAGAAACGTTAAAGTAATTTATTCACACACACACGCACGCACACGAATGACTCACCCACTCACAATCACACACATAAACACACACGCAAGCACGCACCTTCTAAAATAGATAGCAGTCACTGGTCTTAATATACTACTACTACTCCTACTACTATTAAATATAATATTGATAATAATAATAATAATGATAATGACAATAATAATGATAATAATAATGAAAATAATGATGATAATAATAATAATAGTAACAATAATAATAATAATAATAACGATAACAATAATAATAATAATAATAATAATAATAATAATAATAATAATAATAAAAACAATGAAGATAATTAGTGATGATAATGATGATAATGATGATACAGTTTTAACTAATAATAATAACTTGTTTGTATTTCAAATTTTACTGATCCCCTTTATTTTAAACAAAGCATCATAAACTGTGGTGGATCCTTATAATGAAATATAAATTAATCTAAATGAACACATGTCTAACAATCATTTTTAAAATATATCATTTAAAAACATATCACTCAAACGACTAGTATAGTCGATTTCTGATATTAAGAGTTTACAAACCATTATAAGAGATAACCGGAGATAAACAACGCTAACAGAAGAATACAAAAGTAATGCACAGGGCTGGCACCTGGCCAACAAATGGAAAGGTGACAAATCATTATAATAAAAACAACAATATTTTAAAAGATAATAATGATAACTATGCGGCTTACCAGTTTCAACGTTAACGACCACAGCGCATACAGTCTTCTTACCCTGATCTCCTGAATTGACTAGACTTTTGCACAATAAAATGCAATGGCTTAAAGCCATTACAGGTTATTCTAAGCAGTTTTGTTTATCTTGTTCCCATAGAAAATATTTATTATTCATGTTCACTGTCGCCTATTGTCAATTAATTGAATTGTTCCATTAAGGAACAATTCAATTCAGTGAAAATAAGCTAAAGTGAACATAAATAATATATATTTGCTATGGGAACAAGATAAACAAAACTGCTTCGTATAACCTTTGTATTATATATTTTGAAGAAAGAAAAAAAACACCATTATGCTGGCGTGTAAAACACACATTTGCACACGTCCTTCTACCCCCACACCCGTGCACACTCTCTCAGAAGTTGTCGAGTAATTCTATTAGTGCTTCACTCGGTATTCTTAATCCTTGGCGTCAGGATGTGTCTCTTCAGCGTACGTATTTTCATGAGGAAGCCTTTTATTGTACACAAAATAAGGGGATTTTATAACTTTGGAAATTTCGGCGATCCGCCTGATGATCTGGCGACATTTAATCCGGGAATTATTGAGTCCGATATATAGGGCTAGGGTTAAAGGGTTACAATCCGGGTTCAAGATTAGGATAGGGTTAGGATTAGATATCACTATTGGGTAGTTAGAAATTTTGACTGTGAAACAAGTTGTCATCGAAACAGTTTTCCAACAACCGATATATGGGGCAAAATGTTATTTCAAGGAGATAAAAGGGAGGTCTTTAAATTCTAGATTTTAAATTATAGTTTTGTCTAAGTTATTGCCTATATCCCTAATTTGAGTAGTAACGACAAGCAGGAAAGATATATAAAGGCATCAAGTAAAATACATGATAACACATTATAATCTCAATAAAAAATATTTTAAAAATTCTTAAATAAATAATGACAATCATGACTGTCTTCTGGGGCAATTTATTGTTTGGGTCCGGGAATTATCTTGTCGTTTTGAAATGTTAAGTTCTCGTTCAATCTGTTTGCTGGATCAGATCTACTACCCAATCGTCCTTACTGTGATAATTGGAACTGGTCTACCAGGTAGGTCTATAACATTTGTATTTCTTTCTAAGTTTTACTGACTACTAAATATGGCTCGGTCTTTACCTCTGATGTTATAATATTAGGAATCCTTTTATTCATAACCTTTTGAATTGAAGTGTTAAACTAAATTTTGCCAAAATAATTGCCGAATATATCTTAAAACAAGCAGACGACCCATGTGTCACTTCATGTTTAAAGGAGGCAACGCGTGACCCCCTTTTTACGAAATCTCTACAATCATACACAAACACAATGTCAAGATGAAGTGATTCAAAAAGTAATTAAAGATTTATTTTTCAGTGTAGAAGAATTGAAGCTTTTTGTCTGACTTGCACTCATTGGAATAACTCATTTTTGTACGATTTCGGAGAACCAATAGTCTGTTAACCACTGTTAAACATAAAATTGTGCTTCATATTTGCAGAGCCCCCCCCCCCCCACACACACACACTTTTTAAAAGATATATTGATATACATGTAAACAGTTCTAAGTAGTATAATTACCATTAAAGGTAAAGACCAGTATTGGCAACGCCCCAATTTCAAAAAATGAAATGGAAGCTCTCATTACCAATCATGTGAAAGAATATGTTTTGACTAATACATGATGATAACAAATTTGCCGGGAAACCGCCTACTAATTCATATATTTGGTAAATTTATTTCTCTCATGGTCTGGTGAGAGAGATAGGGTAGTCCCATATACATCTTTCTGTGTATAGTGCTTGTAACTTTACGAAGAATGAGCCAAATTTCTTATCATTTTGATGATTCCAGAACCTTGCAGATGCTAGATGCTAGATGATCGACCTTTTCTGATCGATTCCACAACGTTTCTTTCACAATGCAATCGCATGACCATTACTGGTCTTTACCTTTAATATCCACTTTGCACGTTTGAAATCATTCAATAAACAGGGTAGTTGGGCATATGTCTCTATATAAAATCGCAAAAAAAATTAAAACAAAAATCGGCATTCTGCTCATTTCACCTTGCATTCTATTAAACATTTTAATCACCCCCCCCCCCCCCCCGAGATAGTACACAGTTTGTTCTTCGCGAGTTCTTACCGCGGCGCCTCCCCCTCCCTCTTTCTCTCCTTCTCTTCTCTCTCTCTCTCTCTCTCTCTCTCTCTCTCTCTTTCTCTCTCTCCACAGGTGTACATGCCCTGTCATGTCACGAAAGACTTGATGATGCGTCAACGAGATTCTTTCGACTCCGATGTCGAAGAAGTCTTCTTAGCAATGGCTCGGTGATCGCGTCTGAGCGCGACCTAGCACCGTGGATTCCGAAAAGGTGTGGAATAAGAAACAGAAGACAGCACGAAATGTGCAGCGTTCTCGGTAAATACAGAAGCAGATATGTCGGATAAATTAACAGATTTACCCATTCAAGAGCTGGATGTATAGCAATCAATTTACTTAAAATGAAATATTGATTAGAAAGAAGTACTTCTTCCAGTGCCAGATCCAGGATTCCCTGTCCGGGGTATGAATGCACTTCTCAGAAAACATTCTGGGAAAAAAAAGAGTTATGGTCACATGTTACTTACTCCCTTGATAGGAAAAAACTCTAATCTAGGTGCAATTGGGGCATAAAATGGCTGTCGGGGCACCATTAAGGGGATTATTTCTTGTTTTGTGTTCAATGTAAACGTAATACATTGCTTCGCCCTCATTTTGCCAATGTCTGTCCTGTCATTTCAAAAAAAAATCAGCGACGGAGAAACCGCAATCATATGAAACTCAGCCATCTACAATGCCCCCAACAGCATCCACGCTACCTTCAGATGACAGAGACTGTAATGGTTCTCTTGCTCGGAGCGGTAATTTCACAGGTAATTAAAGTCATGTTGTGTTTTATGGGCAAGTCGAAGCTATAGTCAGTGGCGTATCAAGACATGGACCTTGGGAGGGACAAGCGAGGAAACAATGGAGGGGGGGGGGGGCGGATATCACCCCCGACCATAACATATTTTGGGGGGAAGAAAAGGGGGGAAAGGGAACTGATGGATTGGAAGTTTTCAATTTCAATTTAATTTCAATTTCAATTAATTCATGTTTCCAACACAACATTACAAATCAATTATAAGCATTTAAAACAATTTTTTACGAGAAATACATGTTGGAAAATAGAGGGGTCCACCAAAAAGCAATGCTTGTACAAGTGTGAACACCTGAAATGATACTTAGGAATAATGCGTAAAACAATTATCAAGTCCGTACTACGAAAGGAACTACAAAATAGGCGCTATACCAAAGCGCTTTACATTTTAAACTTGGAGGATATAAACATCGTACAGAACAAGTCGTTTGCTTTGTGTTTGTAGAGCATTTATAATTCATTGATTGATTGATTGATTGATTGAGTAATTGAGTGATAATCTCGATTCATTCCATTACTTTAGGAGATATCCATCTCCGGACTACGCGATGTAATCATGTAGGAAAGCGGCTCCCTTTTGACCAATTGCCGCCTGTCCCAGCCGATATAACCATGAATTTGAGTTTTCGTTTTTCTACTCGGTCGGTTGGCACTAGTCGCACTACCATTATCGCGCTAGCAGAACGATCTACATACCACACGGATCAAAGAGCAGATGAACCACTTTACCACATATGTAAGATGATCAAAATGCTGTGAAATTTTCGATTTATTTAAAATGTATTATTGTATCATTATATATCATTCAAAGTGAATGATACTTATGCTACGGTCACAAAGGTTCGTACGAACGATAATTTCGTACGAATCTGCCTGTTTTTCCATTGTCTTCTCGAATTTCCATTGTCTGAAAATCGTTCGTACGGCGTTCGTAGCAGTTCGTAATGGCATTTGTGACCGAGGCTCTAAGCATCCAAATAATTTGAGACTTCGATCGTTTGTGTCAGTCTCGGGTGTTGCATTACGAAAACCTGTCATAGCATTTTGATAGGATTTTGAACGCGGACACGACATAAAAAAGTACAACGATACCACTTTTTAGCACAAATAATGGCTGTCCGAATTTGATAGAAATAAGGTCATCCTACCCCACCCACTACAACGCCTATGTGGAAGTTGTTAGATACAAAGTTCAAATGTTCATTTTGTAAGTTCTGTATATTTGCCCCCGAAATGAGTAATTTTATGATTTACAGGAATCTACTATCTACAGTCAAAGGCCTTGGCGTGGATACGGGGGTGTGGGGCATAGGGTCCCTAATCAAATGGCTAGAATCCCTGGGGAAAACAAAAGATAGCGGGAATAAAAAGGAAAGAAAACGCTGTGACACCTCCCACACCCTTCTTTAACGAATGACACTATTAAAGGCCCTCTTGATTTTCATTTCATTCATCAAGTAAAGCCTGTGTAGCCGCTGCCGCCACCGCCCCCCCCCCCCATATTATGTCAATTCCCATGTTCCGGTGGAGTCTTTTATGAACCTGTTGGTTATTGGCTTGAAATGACTCAACTGTGCCCCCCCCCCCCCCTGTTTATAAATGTCTGGATACACCGATGTTTGTTTAACGCTCGTGGCCAAGAGTACGAATTCACTTTATCTGTTTTTGTTTTGTTCTCGTAGATATAGGAGGACGTAATCATCTCATTTGTCGGTGTAAGGCTGCATGTGTGGTAGCTTCGCAACACAACCCATCTTATGGACTGAGTAGCAACAGAACGCTGTCAATCCTCGTCACATACGAGCAGGGAGTCATCAACGTGTTCGACGATCACGACCTTACCCCGTTCATGACATACACCGATCCCTATACCCACTCACTATTCGTTATGTTGCAATCTGTAGATTCTCCACCGAGGGAAGATTTGTCATTCACATCTGTGATTCGTATTAATGACCCGGTCACACTATAACGTATAGCAGTAACGTATGCCGACGTATGTGAATTTTCACCAACACGCTAGTGCACGTTGAAAGTTAGGAGTAGGTTTGGTATAAGTTGTATACGTTAAAAGCACGCTGGTATAAGCTGGCATACGTTGTTGTACGCAGAGGTTGAAATAAATTGTTGTGCATGCTCAAAAATGTGTGGGCGTATGCCGACGTCCTCTTCATTGGTTAGGTAACGTTATAGGCATATACGTTACACATAAGCTAGACCAGGCGCGTACGCAGGATTTTACGCAACGACTCAGCCAGCCGCTGAATAAGCGGGGGGGGGGGGGGGGGGGGGGGGGGGGGGGGGGGGGGTAAGAGGACACTTTTTTTTTGTTTTTTTTTGGTCCCAAAAAAATCGCAGCGACTCAGTCGGCCGCTGAAAAGGCGGGGGGGGGGGGGGTGGGGGTAAGAGGTCACTTTTTTTTTTTTTTTGGTCTCGAAATTTGAAAATTTGACATTTTGCGCCCGTTGGGGGGAGGTAAGATCAACTTTTTTAGGTCAGGCATTGGTACAATTTTTTTTTTTTTTATTATAATTTTTTTTTCATTTAAAATAAAAAATTACCAAGGGTGGGGGGGGGGTTCGTCCAAAATACACACATTAAAAATACCAAATACCCCCTAACCCCCCCCCCCCCCCTGCGTACGCGCCTGAGCTAGACACACGTTAAATAAGTTAGAGGTAGGTACCTCATACGTCGACATACGTTGGCATGACGGTTTACCATACACTCGTACAGCTAACTTATTGATAACCTATGAGTAACTTACTTCTAGCCAATATCTATTATATCTGACGTATCTGCAACACATATTGACGTATTCAGACGTATTCGACGTATGTCTGACGACGGAGTAACGTATTGAACGTGTTTCTACCGTACAACTGGCGTAGTATAGGCGTTTTTCAAATTGTAAGCATGTAAAGTAATTTATTGAAGTTATTTAGAAGTAAGTTCTTTCATTCATAATTAATCTTAATTTTCTAATATGAAAACAGGAAATTTACACGAAACTTAATTACACATATAAAAAGACTTTAATCCGTTTCGTTGACGATCAGCCATGTACAAAGAAGACGAAAGAATTGATGCATGGCTGATTGTCAACGGAAACGGAGTTTAATCATTATTTTAAACAAACAGAATTTTGTTATTCCTTGCTCATTTTTCCTGATTGAGGTGTCATATGAAAGGCAGAAAATTAACTTTCTAGAAATGTGATTTTATTTTCTTTAAAGTTTAGATACCGCCCGCTGAATGACTTTTTGGTTTCCTCTCTTCAATTTTGTTTTAATCACTCATGCGTGAAATGTGCATCATATGAGTTGCATCAAAATGAAAGAGGAGGATCTAAGCTTTACAAATATGTTTCATTTATTAATTATAATTGTGAGTAAGTTATGATAAAACATCGATAATTCTCGGTTTCGTTTTTTCTGGGACGCACTGTATAGCCAACAATGTCTAAGCGGTACCCGTTGGTCCCCCATGATCCCCTTGTTTTTCTTATGTTAATCGAGAGCTAATTTGATGAGATAACCACCTGCCAGTGTTTTTTTCAGGCCCCGAGTTGACTTTTTGGGGAAATTCTTTGCAATCGTCTTTTTAGTTCTCGAAGAACGAAACCGAATTTCCTCCAGTTATATTTCCTTAGATACGCACAACTAGATTT